>CAUYRH010065893.1:0-58330 GCA_963574655.1 Perodicticus potto | reverse complement strand
TTTTGGCAGAGTCTCACTCTGTGTCCTGGGGTAGAGTGTCATGGAATCATCATAGCTCATAGCAACCTCAAACTGTTGGGCTCAAAGGAGCCTCTTGCCTCAGACTCCCAGGTAGCTGGGAATATAGGTGCCCATCACAGTGCCCTGGTAGTTTTTCTCTGGTCTCAAACTCCTGAGCTCAAGCAATTCACCTGACTCAGCCTCCCATAGTGACAATAAAACATTTTTAATTAAAGTATATACATTTTTATACTTAAATCTATTGCACACAGTAGACTACATATAATATACACATAGCTTTTGTATGCACTAAGAAACAAATTAATTTTCCTCTTTTATTGTATTATTTGCTTTATTGTAGTGATCTAGCATTAAATCTGCAAATTATCTCCAAGATATGCCAGTATTTGTTAACCTGTATTTTTGCTAATAAGATGTATTAGTGACCTTAGTGCAACAAAGTGAGACATTCTGGATATGTATAAGAGAGACAAGAGGATAAGAAATTATGCTAGAATTTATAATTGTTAGGAATTAATAGGAACTTGCAAGGTATATGAAAGTTATAAAGAATCTAGGAGGAACAGGAAGCGAGGTCAAACACTGCATCATCACTACCATATTGTATCTGTGGTGAGATTAATGCCCAGCAGGTGATACCCACAGTCATACAGGGAGCTCCACAGGTGAACCGAAAAAATCAGGAAAGTACAATATAGTAACGGGAAAAGAAAAATTATCTAAACTCCAAAAGGATCAAAGACTCTCCTTTTTCTATCACTCAATCTTTCTGAGTGTTCAATCTTACATTCTAAAATACGAAATTACCCAAATAAAACATTATATAGAGTTAAAAGTTATCCTCCTTTTCTATGCTTCTCAAATATATACCACACTTTAAAGATAGCACCGTTAATTATTTTAGGCTCATATAGCCTTCCACATCTTTCTCTCTGCATTTATGGATAAATGCAAAAATTTGGCATTTATGTTATTTAGCATAACATAAATATTTGACATAAATTATATATATGTAACGTACATAATTTAAATATTTAGTACATATTTAAGTGGTGCTATTTGTTTTACACAAATGGAAACATATAAATTTTTCTGCAGCTTCCTTTTTTTAAATTTGTATTGTATATGATTTCAAGGTCTTACAGATCTTTCTTTATCAGTAATATGTGGGTTTATTTCATTATTTTTTATGCTTCACAAGATTCCCTAAGTGAATGCCATAATTAGTTTAAATATTATTTTCTTATAACTTCCCCTTCTCCTTCCTTCCTTCCTTCCTTCCTTTTTCAGAGATAGGGTCTTACTGTGTCACCCAGGCTAGAGTGCAGCGGCACCATCCGTGCTTACTATAACCTTAAATTCCTAGGGTAGGTGATCCTTCCACCTCAGCCTCCCAGGGAGCTGGGACTACAGGTATACACCACCCATCTAATTTTTTTTTTAACATTCTTTTGTAGAGATCAGGGTCTTCCCATGTTGTCCAGGCTGGTTTTGAACTCCTGGCCTCAAGCAATTCACTTACCTTGGTCTCTCAAAGTGCTGAGATTGTAGGTGTGAGCCACCACATTGTCCTCCTTTCTCTTTCAGAAAGTTAGAATGCTTCGCTATCTTGCCATTTTAAATAATACACCATCTTTCACTCATTTCTTCTGTAGTTTTAAAGTTTCCTCTGGTCGTACCTCATGCTCAGTTGTTACTTTTAATGTCTGTTTGCATAGATGGTTCACTTTACCACTATTCTTGAGTACTTTTCTTAACAGAGCTCATATGTCTTTAAAGAATTGAATAATCATAATCTTTACATTATTTTAAAATTGGATCTTGGAAAGAAAAACTGTTTGGCAAACACTGGGTAATCTGTTTGAATATAGATAAGAGTATTGTTAGGCAAAAAGCCAGGATTATCCAAATGTGTGATCCTCTACCTCGGAGAATGGCTTGCTACTTGTCATCAGAAACATTTAATGTGGAACAGACGACCAATGTTTTACAATCATTTTGTAAGAGACTAAAGTTCTCAATAAGTGGTAAGTTTCAATTATTTTTAGGGACTTTCCAAACTTGAGATACTTAAAAAAAAAAAAGACTGGTGGCTAATCATTTTGTGTACATGGCTATTTGCACTTGCTTTTATATTCATCCCTATATGGCAAAATGCAGAGGGCTAAAAAACACAGACTGAAATCTGTGGTCACATATACCATAAAAACTAAACTTGACAAAATGAAGTGAATCTGGCCAAATATCTTCATGGTCATGATTGGTAAGAGTGGAGAGCTCTCAGATCGACTTCCCTGTGATTCCTTATAAACCAGAGTTAGGTATCATTGGTGAGCGCCCATAACCAAAGCTCTGACATAACTAATTATTCATCATTGCTGGAAATGCAGCTTCCAGATAATTTGGTGTGATTTATTCTTATCTGACCTTCGCAAATAATCCTTTCAATTTTAAATCCTTCTCAGAGTAGGAATCCCTTTCTATCTGTTGCAACCATATAAGTAATTATCTCTCCTTAATTGTTTTTGTGCAGTAAGTCTAGAGGTTGTGAAATACAGGCTAAGCTTCCTATCTTGCCTCCTAGCACCGAGACAGGACCCTCAGGTATACTTATGACTCTCAGGTATGCTTATGAGTTGATTTCATTCAAAGGAATAGTAGAGAAGTGTGTTCCACATGCTAGTAAATGTCAGGGTCAACTCAGGAGAAAGCAGATTTTATAGTTTCCATCCTCTCTAAAATGTATTGCTATTCTTAAACTAGAAACAGTGCTCTCTTCAAGAATCTCCTTTGGGGATTAACTCTGCAAATTTTATCTATACAAAATTACATAAACTCTACATGCTCTTACAGGGCATCATTACGTTTTGGCCTCTGATGATAATCATCATGATCTGAAATGGCCAGGGGCAGCTATCTCTTTGACATTTATTATACTGTCTTTAGTGGTCTTTTTACCATAGCCATAAGGGATGCCGCTTTGTAAGTGTAGTACTATTAATTGCTACCGTTATCTTGCTTCTCATGTTAAATTTTGGGTCAAATGATTGGTAAAAGTCTAAATGAGCAGTCAGGGATGAAGAGGACAAAGGAGTAGGAGAAAAACACATAACTAGACTGATCCCTGCTGCGTACTGAGAGGTAATTTACACAAATAGGCTAGACGAAAACAGATGGGAAGAGGGAGAGAGGAGAGGGTGACTAATGACACCTGACTGCCAAATGACCCTGTGGGCTTGAACGCTGGCAGGACACCCAAAACTGTGCCAGCAGCAACTTGGAACTGGCCAGTTCTCACTGGCAATTCATTTAACAGGCTAACTTTGCTCTTTCTATTGTTACCATCACCCAGGGAAATTTATGCCTTATATAATTATGGTCCAGAAAATATACATTGTAACTGGACTGTCTTCCACTTAGAAGCTATGTGTTACTGCACTGTGGTGAAAAGGTTATTGTTCTAGTTGCCTTGGCTTCCAGCAGGGAAAATTTGATACATTTTTTCCTTTAAGAGCCTCTTTTATAAATCTATAGTATGCCGCACCTTTTGTGGCTTAACACGAAATGAGGAGGAAAAATACATGACTTATTCTGAGAACATAACTATATCATTAAACGCTTTGTTCATGATAAAATATGTATGAGCTTGGCAGGTGAGGCGTTACTAGAACTATATCTAATAGACTCCTGCCTGTCTCCTATTCACTTCCTTACTTTAAATTTTTAATCTCTTTTCGACGACCAAATTAGTGTTCATAGATGTATATTAAAATAAACCCCCTGAGCTTGGAATCAAGAATGTTATGTACCAACATTGGTTATGCTACTAAGTAGCTAAGTGAACAAGAACAACACAAAATTTGGCATCCTTGTGCTTCCCTTTTTCCATCTCTAAAATGGAAATAGTGTATTCTCTCTAGTGATGCTGTGAAGAACAGGATGAGAAAAAATGTGTGTGTGTGTACACACATGCATAGGTGTATAGGAAACATAAATATGCATTATGGAAATCATTGTTTCTATATAGAGTTTCTTTCAGAAAAGATTTCCGAAGTTCTAAACCAATTGTTTCTGTATAGAGTTTCTTTCAGTAAGATTTCAGAAGTTCTAAACCAATTACGAATTTTTAAAAACTTTGAAAGTTTTTGCTATAAGAGTTAAGAACCCTTGAATGTTCGTGGTAATTACATGATATTATATGCATTTATAAGCACCCTTGACGGATCTTAAACGGCCTGCATATGCTCTTGAAGATGCATTTCCCTCATTTATGTTTAGCTTTAAGAAACACAGAGATTATATAGGAAAGTGAACAGGGAATGTAGAGCATCACTGTTGTTACTGGAGAAGTGATTCTCCTCATCTACTTGCTCCCTGGCCTAGGAACTCGGAAAACAGGTTAAAATGAACAAAAATAGAAAATGAAGTGCACTTTATAAGTTAAATGTTGGTAAGCTGAAAGGGAATGCTTCGGAAACAATTGTTCAAATGAATAGTGAAATTGCCTCTCTTCCATAACTTGTTCATTTACCATGTCCGAATCTAAAATGGTCCGCAAGTTCAGTCTAATTTATTTTGTCCAAACTGGTGGACAGAGGCTTTTGGGTGTGGAGACAAATAAACAAAACACACCCTACGCTGTGAAAGGTGGGGCCCTCTGAATCACACAGGCGATGATCCATATGCTGACCATCAGAGAAGAGGCAGGGCCTGAGACTTGACAAAGGTCACCTAGAAGGTGAACCCTTGGCAAAGTCTCCCTCTGGGTCCTAGAACAGACGTGCCTGTGAGAATGGGTAAGTAGTGAAGGAAAGTGGGAATCCCAAGGACAGCCAAAGTGAACACCCTGAAGGAGAGAGAGGAAAACATATGAGCAGTGAAGTCAGAGGCAGAATTCTGAAATTAAAAAAAAAAAAAAGTAGAAGCTAGCTAGTCTTAAAAAAAATAAAAAGAAAAGGAAAGGGAGAGAAAGAAATCAAAGAGAAGCAAGCCGTCAGAGAATGGTAATAAGGAATAAAGAACTAAATAGCTGAAGCATACACCCTTACTAGGATGTAGATGGGTCTCTGGATAGCCTATAAACTCTAATTAGGGTGGTTTGTCTCATGGTGCAACATAACATCAATCACCCCCTAGCTCTCCACCCTTTGCCCAACCTCGTAAGGTAAAGCAGAAAAAATAACTGTTAAGGCAGGTTGTTTTGTTTGTTTGTTTGTAGAGACAGATTCTCATTTTGCCCTGGGTAGAGTGCTATGGTGTCACAGCTCACAGCAACCTCCAATTCCTGGGCTTAGGCAGTTCTCTTGCCTCAGCCTCCCGAGTAGCTGGGACTACAGGTGCCCGCCACAACACCCGGCTAACCATCTTGCTTTATTTTTTGGCTGCAGCAACGTTAATTTCATTAAAATCCAAAAATAGAATACTTTAAAATATCTATACTATGTAAAAGTAAACAAATATTTTTAATTTACCCTGAAAATTAGTATACGATTAAAATTAAAGAGATATCAATTTTCCCAATGGTTTGTACACCTGTGTTGACCAAGTGCCTGACGTCCTCAAGGACATCACCATTACCATACTTAGAGGTAAAGACGTTATGCATTTTTCCTCAAGTACAATGGCTTGTGAGGATGTTTGCAAACAGAAGAAAGAATAAATATGCAATTGCTCTAAGGTTTTCCAGCTCAATTTGTTTGGAAATTAATTAGCTGAAATTTCACAAAATATTTAAAAGGCTTTAACCTACAAATAGATTTGTGAAGAAAAGATTCTTAAAACCAAAGAGTTTGACAATGAGAGCAGTAGGAACACAGACAGTTTGGAAAGTATTTCTCAAAATTATAAAATGCTATATTGTCTAAAATTAGCCCCCCCCCATTTAAAAAACATTTTTCTTTGAAAAGAAAGCGTTAGATTTCTAGGTATATTTATGTTACCATAACTTGTATTTGGGAAAAAATAGAAGTGGTTAGAAAAAGGATGTTTCCTTAAAAGTATAGTCCTGTGATACTAAGACAAGTATAGCTTCCAAATATAACATTATTTTATTAAAAAGTGTTTCTACTCAAATGTTTATTGCAGTACAATTCACAATTACAAAGATGAGAATCAACCCATCTGCCCATCAGTACATGAGTGGATTGATATTAATGTTAATATGTGCACCATGGAATACTACTCAGCCATAAAAAAAGGTGGTGACCTAGTATCTGTTGTAACAACCTGGGTGGAACTGGAGATTGTTCTTCTAAGTGAAGTGAGGCAAGAATGGAACAACAAACACCGCATGTGCTCACTGTCAAATTGCAACTATTCGATCAACACGCACGTGCATGTGTGATAGTAAAACTAAACAGAAGTCACACAGGTGGGAGGATGGAGGGGAAGACGGGTTAATTCACACCTACTGGATACAGTGCACACTGGGTGGTGAGCACACTTATAACTTTGACTCAAACTCTGCAAAAACAACATATATAACCAAAATATTTGTACCCCCATAACATTCTGAGGAAAAAAGTCCAACTCGGCTAGGTGTGGTAGCTCATGTCAATAATTTTAGCACTTTGAGAGGTTGAGGCAGGACAGTTGTTTGAATTGGAGACCAGTTGGGCAACATAGCACGATGCTATATGTTAAAAGAATTTTTTTTAAATAACTGAGGTGCAGTAGCTTGCACCTGTAGTCCCAGTTACTCGGGAGGCTGAGGCAAGAGGATCCCTTGAGCCCAGGAGTTCAAGGTTACAATGAGCTATGATCAGGCCACGGCACTCTATCCTAAGTGACAGAGGGAGACTTTATCTCAAAAGTAAACAAAGTCCAACTTACCATTAAAAATATTATAGTGCATTTCAAAATTTTAGCCTATGCTACATCAACTGAATAGAATTAGAGCCTCAAGAACAATAATAAAAACACAAAAATCAAGATTGATGTGCATTTTTTATTTTATCCACGTATAGAGAGTTCTAATACAAAACACACTTAGGATTATCCAATAATAGGCATCCATATTGATTTTGTTCACCTGAACAAAAATAATTATGGAATTTTGTTCAGCCATATTTTGTTCACCTGAACAAAAATAATTATGGGATTTTTAACCACTTAGCATTCTTTAAAAAATATAGTCAGATAATAGATTTTAAACTTGAAAGGTGTGTTAAAAATAATCTAGTACTGAAAAAAAATCTAGTATTACTTTTTTTACTAAAGGCATCCCTTTCACAATACCTCAGACAGGAGATTAACCAGCCTTTATTTGAAAAAGTCCATTAACAAAGATCACAACTTTATGAAGTATATTATTCAATATTTCAGCAAATCTAAATATTAAGTGTATATTTCTTATGCAATAGAGAGTCCAAATATGTCTCCTTGTAATTTCAGTTTTTTGCCTTATTTTCTAACACATTTTGGATGACAAATAATTTTATTTTTTCCAAGTTACAACTTTTCGATATTTTAAAGATAATTATTGGCTCCTTTGCAGGTCTCTTTCATATATATATATATATAATTACTTAATAGTTCCTCATATAATCGCATATAATATTTATACCATTCACCAGTATAAATTCCTTTGTCTCAATTTCATTATGTCTAAATTTGACCTAGAAATAAGCTTAATATTGAATGTGCAGTCTGTATAGCAAGACCAGAAATCTCATTCTGTGCAATGTACACATTGTAAGGCAGTTCCCGCAAGAATTAGTGTTTTGGGACACCACAGCTTGTTTGCACTCATGAAAAGATTCTTAATGTGAGATTTGTAGAATTTACATGATACATGGATGTGATATCCAGGGAATTTGTGATCCTCAAGCATTACTTAATTAATTTTTACAAATGGAGTCTTGCTGTGCTTCCCAGGCTAGAGTGAAGTGGCACTACCACAGCACATTGCCACCTCCGGACCTCAAGAGATTCTCCTGCTTCAGCTTCCCAAGTAGTTGGGAAGTAGTATAGCTGCCTGCCACTATACTTGGCTAATTTTAATTTTTTTTAAAGATAGGGTCTGACTGTACTGCCCAGGCTGATCTCATATTCCTGGGCTCAAGTGATCCTCCCACCTCAAACTCCCAACATGCCAGGATTACAGTCATGAGCTACTGTGCTTGGCACCCCATGAAGTTAATTTAAATATGGTAATTTTGATTAGATTATCATTGAGTTAATGCATTCCTACAAGTTCAGAACCACTTTTTCTTTAATAGGCGTTACTTCTTAATCAGTCCTCTCCATCTAGATTAAATGTGCTGCCTAAATGAAACAAAGCACAAGAATCTGAATTTTAGACATATTTATCATAGTACTAATTCCAGATACAGGCAACTCTTGATTTTATCATCTGAAAAGTGGTCAATTCTTCTAACCTTTATCTAAGTTATAACAGTTTAAAAGCATAACTTATCTCTTCATCCATGTAATCAGGAAAACATTCAACCTAACAGGGCCAAGAATAAATTTATCAAAACACTAGTATAGAGTTACTCAAGTTATATATTTATACTACATATTAATGAAAGCTATTTGGTAAAGTTATCTAGAAACAAAAAATATTAATTGTTTTATAGTTTTCATGCTGTCATCAATTGTAAAATATTTTGGGTTGCTTTAGTAAAACAAGAGACATATTTTCTATAGAGTTCTTCTAATTCATCTAATATACCTGTAGATTCAATTTGTTTTAAAAAGCACATCTGGGTTCTTTCTTTTTCTTTTTTTTTTTTTTGCAGTTTGGCTGAGGCCAGATTTGAACCCACCACCTTCAATATATGGGGTTGTTGCCCTACTCAATGAGCCACAGGAGCTGCCCACACATCTGGGTTCTTTTGTGCAATCCTTCCTTAACAGTGTATTCAAAACCTTGTTTAATAACTAGTAATTCAGATGTGGTTTGTTTTCTTACTCTGAATTTTTCTTAAATAAATAAACGTCATTCATGTACTTAAAGCCTTCTGATCTCCTTCCTATTTTCCATAATAATCCAAGAAGTGTGGATAGGGTTCTAACAGCACACTACAAATCTGTCTGGTGCCTTGAATATAATGTCTCTGAATTCTTTTAAAAGACTAAGTGACTTTGTTTATCTCTTTGCCATATTTAAACATGACTCCTCTAACCTTTCAGTGTGAAGATGATCCTCCTTAAAAGAGAAGGCAGAAATAAGAGAGGAGTTTTTAAAACTTATGTTCTCTTTATTATGTATTATCTTTCCTCAAAGAATTGAACAATTATTTCTTGTACTGCAAACTTTTTTCTTCTTTTATGTGTGTGTGTGTATTTCTTATTATTCTGGAAGGAGGGATCTTTTTTTCTCTTTTTCTTTGTGATTATGTCTAAGAAACTCAATTGCAAGTCTCTTTGCAGGGGAAAGAGTACAGGTGGTCACTCTCTAAAGTCTTTTTGTTAGATATGGAAAATTTCAGTCAAATACACTTTCTTTGGTTCTCAAGAAATGTATGCTGCACCAGTATACCACAGCTTTGATAAGCCATGAAATAAAAAATAAATAAAATTCTGGTCTTGAACTCTGTCTACATGGCTAATTATTCAATTCTAAATCCTTTCTTTTTAAAAATAAAGTAACAGGAAGAAAGGAATCAACTTTTTGAGTCTCCCTAGGCTATTTTTTAATTTACTATACAATCCTCAAAATCCAAGTTCTAGATTTACAGCCTTTAAAAATATATATATTACTATTTGTTTCACCAAACCCCCCAATGGGGATTGAATGACCTACAGTTAACTGGGTTGATTTGACTGGTCTTCTATACCCAGAAAGGCAGTCTATTCCCTCAATATTTTTGCTAGATCACGTAACTGCGTCCCTTTTCCTCAGCCATGGTTAAATGAGTACCAAAGCTCAACTCTGGGGAAGACGTTTCCATGTAGGATGTCTAAATCATTCTGTTTCTCCGTGACATAGTAGATGTTCTTTGACAGACATTACCCAGGGGAATACATGTTGATGCTTATAGTTGTTGTAATTCCACTGAGGTAGGTCTTCCTCTGCTTTTCTATGTGGGTTTTTCTAATTGTTAAGTATAACATTTTCATAGTATCCTTGTGAAGCTCATCAATTCCTTATCATGTAGGAGGCAGAATTAAACTCTTCATATGCATCAGGCACTGTACTGAACATGTAAGTTATGTCAATGATCCCAAATCTACTAGGTTAATACTTAACATTATCACCATTTCCCACAATTAAGGAAGATGAGCTTTGGAAAGAATGGACCCAAGCCAAGGATGGGATACCTGACGGAGGTAGGGTCCACATTTTTATATCAGTATTGATCCCATTCTTTGGATCCTCTTCCTTTTTTTTTTTTTTTTAATTATCACTTTCAGTACCCTAAGAGCTCTTCATCCTCTTTAATAAACTGGAGCATAGAAAAGCATTCTTCAAGTCCCCTACTTTCACCTGTAGAAGGGAGACTGGCTTACATTTATAGCAAACATAATTGGTGAGTGCCTTAGGCGGAAAGACAAACATAGTACATGGCCTGCAGGTTGCTGGAATGGTTTTCTTAACGCCAAACTGCTTGGGCATCAGAATGGAGCAGTCCTTTGTGGCTTCCCTTGGACATTCTTCCTCTAAAACAGTCAAGGAAAACTGTGTCTTTGCTCTGGGCTCCTTTTTATAACACTGGTGCATGGAAGAGGAGGGGGAAGATTCTTCTTGGATTTTGACTTCAACTCGACTTTTCCATTTGCCTTTTTTCCCCATTAGTCTGACTGTATCCAATGGAACTCAGATTCATTTGAGTTTTTGAGGCTCTTTGCTATGGCTCTGTCATATTCTGTGCTAATATGAGTGACTATACTTCTAAATAGTCATTGTGTTACACTTACATATTAATGAAAATAGGAGGCAAGTTAAATATTGTCCGGATAATTTGAATTTTAAATTTCATTCAAGCCACTTTAAGAAACTGGAACTATTATTTGACAGTTCTGACTGTGTGAGTTTTTAAAAATCTCTTGTTATATTTAAAATACAGATTCCACTTTAAATATAGGCTGGACATAAAATTCGTATGCACTTTAAAATACTTTAACATAGTAAGTTGTACATGAACTTTATGGACACCTTTTATCGAGGAAGGCATTTTCAAATGCTTTAGAATTATAAACGGCCAGAACTCTCCTAGGAATGCTCTTTCTTGGATCCTAAAATAACAATTCCTCAAGGACATGAAGTATAGCTAATTTACACACTTATCTGACCCCCAAATAGAGGTTTTTAGATTCATTCAATCCCAACAGGGAAACGTACACCCAAGTTAGTATTTTCTTATTAAACAACTTTTATTCAGAATGGTGAATGAGTACGTAGGTCTAATAAAGAGATCCATATTTTGCCTGCCTACATTATACGTACTTTCAGGATAGAAAAATTTAGAAACTCGAATGCAACAATTTCTGTAGAAAACAAATTTAATTATTATGTTGCAATAGGGGTTGTTTTGCCGATAAAACTTCTGATTCTAGCAGCCCACTCCAATGTTGTCTCAGTTGATGAATTCTTTATCAACCTTTCCTGCACTCACCAGTAGGGAAAGCAAAAAGCAAAAAAAAAAAAAAAAAAAAAAAAAAAAAGCACTAACTCTGATGGCAGAAACATCAGTAACTTAAGAATACTATTTCTGTGTGTTGCATTTTCAATCTTTATTATAATTTTCCCTTGCCTACAATCCAATTTCTTTTAGACCCATATGGTGCCAATTTCTTGAAAGCATATTGTAGTAATATTAAAAAATCTCAATCTGAATATTAAATTAGCCCTCAAATCATAAGAAATAAATCCATGTGGACTCACAAAACTTCCCCTTCAGGCCTTGAGGTTTTAGTTATTTGTTTTTCTGGTTCTTATGAAGAACAAATTCTTTTTAATGTTGCATTTTTTAAAGGAGTTAAAATGTGTGAGTATACCCCCAAAGTACTTGACATCTGTGGCACTTTTGAAAAACAGTCATAACTCAGCGAATCTCAATATTTGGATGATGATAATAAAAATTGCTTTGGGCTGAAATTCAGTATCTGTATCACAGTCCACAGGAAAATTTCACAGCTGAGTTATAAACCTAGAAAATATGGGTTTATAATGGAAATGTTGACAGACTCTAGCAGGCGCTGCTGTAATATCTTGAATTTGATTTAAAAGAAGTTTTCAATAATGTTTTTCCAAGTAAGTCTTTTGAGGAATACAAGTTAAAAAAAAAATGTTATCCACTCCCTCTGCCTCAGTGATTGATGAAAATGTGAGGACTCTAAACCCAGAAATGCCAGGACACCTGTGAACAAGATCATGGGCACTGGCACCACAATAAGCATGAAGAGACCACTGTCCTGTAGAACGTCACCCACTGAAAGTCCCACTGCACAGACACATTTTGATATAATGCTATCCCTAGGTGTCAAAGAGATTACACTGGTATGTTCTCAGATGAGGGAGTAATGGAGTGAACTACCGCCATACTGAGTTGTGCTTAATAGAAAATTTCATGGGAGAACAATAACAAGAGTGACTAAGATGATTTTAGAAGTGCACTAAGTATACTCAGTATACTGAGAGATACACACACTGTGTCCTCAAGAAGACTCTAGTACGAGCTGCCTGCCATTGGCCAATTTCTATACATTAAATTTTAGCAATTATTCATATGATAGGAAATAGGAAATATTTCCTTCAATTACTAATTAGTGAGAAAGAACAGTTAGACAAGGGCATGACAAATCTGAAGGGGCTGCCTTACCCTTTCCCTAGAAGCAGGCCACGGGGTGGTCCTGAGGAAGGGTGTGACGCGATGCTTACGTCAGCAGAGAAGGTTCCCTGTGGCAGGACCACAGCTCCGTGCCTATTGGCTGTGCAACACGTTATACAACCTCCTCAAATTCCAGTTTTTTCACATAAAATAGGAAGGGTATGAACAATAATGACAAGAGCGATAATAATAACGGCTAATATTGTTGAGTGTTACTATAAACCAAACACAGTGATAGGTATTTTGTACATATCAAGTCACTTGAACATATGACACTATCAATCTCATAACTTTGCTGTAAGAATGAAAAAGGTATTCCATAGACCTCATTTGTGTAACTTAAAAGCAAATGGTAGATAATTTTATTGCTACAAGATTGATCTTGTTTCATGAACAACACTTAGGGTAAAGAGACGTAAGGGTCGCAGCTGTGTGTTATTGTTGCGGTCACACAGCTTTCTGTCTCTGTAGATCTACATGAAACCAAAGCATGACAAGACAGAAGCCCTGAGCATAGTCATTTCAGGCCGGTTGTGTAGCAGAGCGGGGGGAAATTCATGAAATTTTCTCAATTCCACCACAAAGGAGGTTTGTACACTCCTAAGTTAGAGATTTTTCATATTCTATATTCATTTTTCCAGTCTATAGTAGAAACTGAATCATTTCAGGCTAATGTTCGGACTCTACATGCCAGAGCTTTAAAAAAATAGACACTAAAATCTTTAAAGTACAAAAAGGTAAAGGCCAGTGCAGTGGCTCATGCCTGTAATTCTAGTGCTTTGGGAGGCCAAGGAAGGAGGATTGCTTAGGGCCAGAAATTAAGATTAACTTGGACATCATAGCAAGACCCCATCTCTACCAAAAGAATTTAAAAAAATAGCCAGCTGTGGGGGCACACACTTGTAGTTATAGCCACTCAAGAGGCTGATATGAGAGGTTCACTTGAGCTCAGGAGTGCAAGGTTTGAATGAGCTTTGATTGCACCACTGCACTCCAGCCTGGGAAACAGAATGAGACCCTGTCTCTGAAAAACAAACAAACAACAAACAAGTAAAGAAGGAAAATTCACATCTGTAAATATACAGCTCACTAAAATTTCATAAACTGAGTACCCCTATGTAACCAGCACCTAGATTAAAAACAGTACTAATATTACAGAAGCTGTCCTACCCATATTAGCTAGATTTTATGGAAATATTTAATGTGGTATAAAAACTAGTTTAAGCATATTCTTTTATTTAACACTTAATGCATTCTCTATGAAAGCTTTATAAACTCTATTTTATTTCAGTAGAATAATGTTGGTAAATTTTAATGCGTACCAGAAAGAATATAAAAATATATGAAAGGAATTAATTCATTTTACTTTAAACAATAAAAATATTTAATCTTAGGGCTCAACTCAATCTGGCATTTAGCCTATAAAAGACTTCATAACGAAATCCTTGGCTTAAGTCTTATGTACCACAATTTCCAATACAGCAGTCCCATTAGTAAACTGTATTCATGCTAATGGGATCGCTTGGGGTGATAATCACGAGGGTCCCCAGTTCTGGTCCTTGCCAGTGAAAGTGTAGCAAGAGTGGGTGATGTAGTGTTCTAATTATACAATTAGCCCTGTCAGGGCACGGAGCATTGGGAATAGCAGGATCTTGAAACTTAAAATGTGGTTAGCTGATAGATGACTATCATTAAGCTCATCCTTTGTTCACTTTGTGGTGGGTAGAGCCGGAGCTTAGGAAAAAAAGTTCTTAATGAAGGATAAAATCTTTGACCCAGAACTGCTTTTCTTCATGTGCTCATAACTTTACTGCTTAGCTCATCTTTCCTTTCCACAACTACACATATATTTGGTTCATATTTCGCCTTAGCGTAACGAAAAATAATAAATAGCTGTCACCAGGTTCTTTATAATCAATCAAATTTAAATGATAGGAAGTGAAATTTTGTACAAATACTTTTTAGCCTAATACTTCTAATCATCATGATAATGGCTCTAAACATCCTCTATCCCTTTCCATATTAATTGGAAACATCCTATATCCATATTCATATTAAATTGAGTATTGTAGAATTTTGGCCACAAAGAATTATTCTATATTTCAAATATAAATGTTTCTTACTAATATGCTGATATTCAAGATACATAGAAATAATACATGTATGTATGGATTTGTGTATAATTAGGCATATTTGTGTATACATGTGTGTATACACATATGCATAGTATACAAGCTGTGTATATTCTGTTTTATCACGTATGATACTAAGTAGAATTATTCTAAATTTTTGAACTTCCTCAGTAGGGAAAACATTGGCACAAAGCCTTACCTGCCTGTTCTCATTCACTTTCAGTCTGTCTTCATTATTAACCTATTTTTTTTTCCTGGCTTCTTGCCCTCTCAGTTTGATAGGCTATCTTCTCTTCTGTAGCCAGTGACCTAGTAAACCTCTTTCCTATGGTAAATAGAGGGTGCAGGAGTTGGGGAGTAGATGTTTCCATTAAGTCATCGTAGGAGGATCTAACATCACCTGTTTGACTGTTACACCCCTTCCAGGGTATATAAAAACACAGATCCAAGTTCCACTTCTTCATAGCTAAATATTTTTGACAAATCTATAGAGGATACCCTTTGAAATAAGACTTGCAAATGACTAATGTTAGAATCAAACTTAGTATCCAGAGTATTCTAAGTCCATTTTAACGTACAAAGAACAAAAAAGTCTAGAAAATGTTAAAAAAGACATTATTACAAATATTGATCATGGTAAGATGAGTACAATTAAAGCAAAGCAGTAGGAGGTGTGTATTGTTATAAAGGGATGGCATGCAGTCACAAAGCAGCTCTGTATGTTGATTGTGGTATTAGCTATGTGAGTCTACACACGTGATAAAATGCTATAAAACTGCGCACACACACAAATGCATGTAAACCTGGGAAAATCTGAAAAAGCTGTGTGGATTATACCAAGGTTCATCCCCTGGTTGTAATGTTGTACTGCAGTTATGCAAGATGTTACCATTGGGGAAATTGGGGAAGGACAAATGAAACCTCTCTTTAAAGTTTTTATAGCTTCTTAAGAATCTACAATTATTTCAAAATAAAACGTTGTTTTTAAGAAAAGCTATTTGGAGGGAAAAATTGGTCACAGTCAAGGACAGAAGGAAGAAGGCTATGTTTTGTCTTTACTCCCATTATAGTTTTTCTGTTTTTAAGCAAATCACTTGACCTCACTCTTTGTTCATCCTATCTGCAACAAAATGCAAACCCCATCTCCCTGAATTACCGTGAACTCCCTGAAATTTCTTGGGAAAATAGCATTGCATGCATGCATCTGAAAGATAATGAACATATATCACAACTTCCTGAGCGATATTGTAACAGCCGTCTACTCATACAGTTTTAGAAACAAAAGCCATAGGGGAGCAATAAACTAGATCTGCCAGTCTTCTTAGATTCCACATTTGCGAAAATCACTACGCTCCTAAAATTAGCTACGATACCAAGCTTCCCAAAGTTATGACTAATAGATGTAATTGGGAATACTTCACACACATCAAATACAATTGAATCCATTTAGATTAGGTAGCTTTCACTTTTCTGTCAAAAAAAAAAAAAGTACATCAAAAGTCCTAGCTACATTTGTGGTACAGAAATTAAGTTCTTTATTTTCTGAATGTGTATGGTAGCTGAATAAAGAACCTTTGCCATTTATAGAAAGGAGTGACTTACAAGCTGAATTACATTCGCTCAGCATGCCAAACAAAGCCATAGGCAAAGCAAAGCAAAAGAGAAGCTTGCTATTTTATAGGTTATACAAGCAAAAAACCTAAATGACTTCTCTAAGTGAGAGACCTCCGTATTTCATGCAAACCGCAGGAAATAATTAAAGCTTCAGTGCAATTCTGGGACCTGTGCTCTAGAAACCGCCTCAGTAAACTTCATTTTCATCTCTCTTATTTCTTACTACTGTTTCTATATTGTCCTCCTTTAAGGCAATGGGAATTTGGCACATAAATCAAAAGCATGAGATTGTTCCAGGGAGGGGATGAACACGATTCAAATTCAGCCAGGTGCTTTATCACCAATTTGGGAGGTTGCTATGTTATTAGACATCCTAATATAAAGATCAAAAGGGGAAAC
Source organism: Perodicticus potto (assembly GCA_963574655.1). Taxonomy (NCBI): domain Eukaryota; kingdom Metazoa; phylum Chordata; class Mammalia; order Primates; family Lorisidae; genus Perodicticus; species Perodicticus potto. The sequence goes on along the minus strand of CAUYRH010065893.1, from coordinate 41,388 downwards.
TGTTGGAGGAAAGGGGAGATTTAAAAGAAACAAAAACCCTTGGAAGGTAAACGAAAATCACAAGAAGTATTTGGAGGCAAAAATAAGCTAGCTGCCTCATTTAAAATTCTATATAAAATTCTATATGTTTTCTAGGGAAAACATTCATCAGATCACTCAAAAAGTTATGACAAGAGATCTATGATTTCATATTCTAGACCAATTTTTCACTAATGCCATAGTAGTAATATCCCCTAAGGTATAAATGAGGGGTCCACAGGGTAGCAAAGTTGGGGCTGGAGGGTGGTCCAGGATGTCAGTAAATCTGAACTGGGATGTTTGGGGTGGCAGAGCTGTATTCAGGTCCCGGCTTTTTCAGTCATAAGAATTGTGACATTAAATGGACTCTGTCACCTGTTTAAGCTTCAGCTTCCCATATCCCAGACAGACACATCACAGGGTCTCCATGCTGGTATCTTTCCGTAAGGACCCACAGAACCTTGGGTTCTGCGATGCCTTCTCAGCCATTTGGCTACTGCAGTTATGGCTCAGTTTCATTTGTTTTGATTATAAAGTAGGATTTCTTTTATTTTTTTCTTTCCAAAAACCACCTCTGCTCCTAAAGTAGGATTTCACATGAGGAACAAATTTATGCCTAAGAAAATTTAAAATCTCTCAATTAGATGATATTCTCGGCCTCTTTCTTGCACTAAAATTTCAACGGCCTCTGATATTCATTTTTAAAGATTCACCAGTTCCACAAAAGGAACTAGGCTAGGCTGAAACTTTCCATGTCATTTTTCTATTGTTTTCCTTTCCTTTGTACACATAGCAGCAAAATACTTTACACAAATGTCAGCTGGTGTTTTGTGCTTGCTGCTTTGCATGAAATGGGAAAGTCTGTGTATTTCCAGTCTGGGATCTCTTTCTTGAAAGGATTTGTAAGGGTATTTGTACTGCAGGATCTAAAATTGCAACTCTGAAGCACAGGCACCCAAGAGATAAGCCTCCCTTAGGTTTTGTTATTTGAGAACTTAACTTATTTCCAACTAGCATGGGGAGTGGAACATAGGACAGGCTGAACTCAACTATTCAGAGAAAATAGTTCTTCAAGTTTAGGCTCTTCAAGAATGAAGAGGGAGGCCTGGCGTGGTGGCTCACGCCTATTGCTAGCACTCTGGGAGTCTAAGGAAGGTGGATTGCTTGAGCTCAGGAGTTAGAGACCAGCCTGCGTCAGAGTGAGACCATACCTTGTCTCTAAACAAAACAAAACAAAACAAAAAAACAGCTGGGTGTTGTGGCAGGCACCTGTAGTCCCAGCTACTTGGGAGGCTGAGGCAAGACATTTGCTCAAGCCGGAGAGTTTGAGGTTGCTATGAGCTGTGACTTCACAGCACTGTACCAAGGATGACATAGTGAGACTCGGTCTCAAAAAAACAGAAGAATGAAGAGGGACGAGGGAATTACTGGTGACAAATCCAGAGGGGGTTAGGACAAGGGTAGGGTAGGAAGGGCCTGTGCTTCTACTGTCACTTGACACCCACAGAGGTGTGGAAGGATGTCCAGGCCCCAGGGCCTCACCAGTAGGAGATAAGAGTTTGTAGAAACATGCTCTGACCAGGTTGATTAGGGAGGGGAGTTATGTGAAGTGGAGCCCTATCACCCCAATCCTCTCAGAACAGTTCAGCTCACAGAAGGCCAATACCTGCCCATGCGAGTGAGCTCAGCCAAGATCCCAGAGCCACCCAGCACATCACTAGCTGACTTCAGGCTCAGGAGCCATGAACATTTATGTTATATGCCAAATAAAAAAGAGAAGCATGTGACGATTAGGAAGCTATCCAATGATGAATGCCTGACAGAGAGATTGGAGAACTCTTCTGCTGCAGGCTAAGCAGTCAGGACCTTTATGTATCCGTGACCAAGTTCAGAAAATGAAGTCCCTGCCCCTGAGTGCTCAGTATCTTGTATACCTCTTCAGATTCCTCAGCTTCTCTACAGTGAACCTTGTGGAGACTTCTGAATACGCACTTAAAATGGGACTACTGACCAACTCTGATAGGTGTGCACCAAGATGGAGTAATTTTCCCAACTTCATTGAGGTATGATTGACAAATAGAAACTGTATATATTTAAGATTCACAACACGGCATTTTAATGTATGTATAAATTGTGAAATGATTGCCAGTTTTAGCTAGCACATCTATCACCTCACTTACCATTTATGCATGTATGTGTGTTGTGGTGAAAACACTTCAGATTTATTCTTTGAACAAATTTCAAATATACAATACGTCATTATCAGGTTATCACAATACACCATTCCGTACACCAAGTCACCAGAATTTATTCATTGTGTAACTGATCGTCACCTCCTCTTTCCCCTACTCCAAACCCCCAGGTAACCACCATTCTACTCTCTGAAACTATGGAATAATTTTAATTCAGAAAAAATAATGTAATATTCCTGGCATCTGGCAACCCAGATCACATTTATGTCTGTTTAACATCAGGAAAGAATGAAAACAAGCTTCTCTGAGGCAGACTCATCTTTTGTCTTGAAATAAACCTCAAGCGAATCCTTTATTCTTGGAAAGGTAAAACAGTCCTTTTCTGAAATGAATGGCTCTGAAAGTACTGCTCAGTGTAATTTTTCTTTAAAAATCAGTAATTATCAAGCAATACTATATTAAGCAACATGTTATGATATTGATATATTTTACTACTTTATTTTAATGTTACAACAATCTTACATGGTAGATATTATTACCCCTAATTTTTACATAAGGAGGCTCAGAGAGTTTAAGGGCATGCCCTAAGTTTTACAGCTAATTGGGATTCAAATTGGGATTTATGTATGAATGTATGTGTGAATTTCTAATTCTGAAATTCATTTTCTTTCACTTTTATAAGGATAGTAGGTTTTTATAAATGATAAATGTTTACTATATTCAGGAATATAGTTATTTGTGCCTACACGTGAATAAAGGAATATTTGTATATAAAATATATTCTTGTTTCTTTGTCTAATTTTTTAGATTAGTATAAATTGTTCTTTTTTTATTAATTCAAACTGGATAAAAATAGGCTTGATGAATTTTATGCAGTCCAAATACTCTTATTTGGCAAAAAAAGAATGACTCTTGAAGATTTTGTAACTATTCAAACCCAGATTTGTATTTCTCTGTGATTCAAGTTCTTTCTGCTATTATGCTGTAGAAGCCATATCTAAAGAAATTAATTTTTATAATAGGAAATATTAAATAATACTATTTTGTTTAACATTATAGTTACATCTACTAAGCATAGAAGCTCTGGTAGCAGCTGAGCAAAGCTGATGCACAATCACATGGAACCATCGCAACATTCGTTTTATAGCTGAGATGATTTAGAGACATTAAGGAATTTGTCTGAGTCATTACAGATGGTAAATAGTAGCCTTAAACTTGGAAGTCAGTACTGCTTCCTTCTAGGTCCAGCTCTAGAAATGCCAGGCACCATCTTTCATCTCTTACTACATGAAGCAATATTCCCTTATTTACTTGGTTAGTGTTCACCTTTCCAAGTATAATATGAGAATCATGATGGGGGATTTTAAAATTTTGTCTTTCTCTCAATTCCCAAAGCTTGAGATGGTATCTGCTACCATCATAACTGAATATGACGGTTCATTTAGTATATCAATTTTATTGGCCATGCCCAGATATTTGGTCTGATGTTATTCCGGGTGCTCTGTGAGGTTTTCCTCTGGGTAGACAAAGTAAAGCAGATCATGCTCCCAAGCAGCTGAAGGTTTAAATAGAACGAAAGGCTGGCCCCTGAGTGAGAGAAAAAAAACCTCCCAGATGACAATGGAAGTAGGACATCAGTTTTCTCCTGCATTTGGACTTGAACTGAAACGTCGGCTCCTTTGTGTCTGGGTCCTGTCGGCCTTTGAGCTGGAATTATACTACGTGTCTCCTGGTTCTTGGGCCTTCAGATTGGAGCTGGAACTACAGGACTGGCTCTCCTGAGTCTCCCTCTCGTGGACTGCAAATCTTGAGAAGCAGAGGAAACTGCACCCTAATCTTTAGCATAAGTCTCGCTTCCTGCTTGAGAGACCTGGAGAATCATGAGGATGGCACTGAGTTGTGCACATGTGGGAGATGCGAAAACTGGCCCCCAAGGGAGAATGTGCATGTGAGGTGTGGCGGTAATCATTATGGAAAAGGTTCTCTAGACTCCAAAGGTCTCAGAGGTCTGGCTTAAGATCTGCAGTTTCATAAAAACAAGTTGGACACAATTCCAGACCGCTCCCCTCTTTTACTGCTGATGTCTGCTAAGTAACTTTTAACTACCTTTTCCTGCTTTGTGATAACAAATATGAGGTTTACTCTGGAAGGCTCCTCACAAAGTTCCTCGGTCCCTGACACAGACTTTCTGCCAAGACCCCCTCATCTGATGACCACAACCCCTTCACTGAGACTCACCAGCTTTTATAATTTCATGAGTTAATTGCTTATAATTAACATCTCTCTCTCTCTCTCTACATATATATATATATGTGTGTGTGTGTGTGTATGTGTGTGTTATATATATATGTGTATATATATATGTACATATACATACATATATATATATATATAACACAAATATATGGAAAGTTAAATAAAAGCAATAAAAATAATCACTAACAACAATAATCCCCTTATATGCTTATATGATCACAAAAACAATCTATTTTGCTTTTAATTGTGGATTGCCAATAAATGGAGTTAGCTATGCCATTAATACTAAGACTTTTAATTTAGGTATTTATCTTCTAGTCTGCTTTATAAATAAAAACTTTTTCTGTCACAAAATAAACCCAAGAAACCAATTCAATCAGTTGATATTCCCAAATTTCTAAATAGTATTAAAAACCACTATTATAATATTAAATTTTATAAGGAATAAGTGCCAAATTCATCTTTTGTATGTTAGTATTCTCTCTCTTCTCTAGACTATTTTTAATTTTATAGTTTGTATACATACGCATATGACTGTCATTATATCTACACATAATATTTCTTCTTGACCAAAAAAGCAGAAATGCCACGCAGTACCTTCTTCGTGCATTTCATGGCATCAGACATTCAGATTTGTGTCTTATTTTATGAAGAATGAAATGCCTGGATCAAATGAGAAAGTAAAATTTCTTTTCATTCAGTGCAGTTATTGCCAGAGGAAAAAAATGGAAAGGAGGGAAAAAAGAGGGTAATGGAAGGCTCTGCTCACGTAACATACTCAATTTTCAGGAAGACTTTACATCAATGTACAGAAGAGGAATTAGTTTCTTAACATGAGAATCTGCTTTCCTTCAAATCATCATGAAATACATTTCTAAAATGAGAGAGGTTCTTTTTTCCTCTTTGTCCCTCCCCTGAATTCTCACTCTACCTCTGAAAGTAAAGAAAAATAAGGTCCAGAATTACCAGTCCCAGGGGCACAGAAAAATACGGTTTCATTAGCTCCAATTAGGAATATGATATGGACAAGAAAATTTGGTAATAAACAAAGTAGAGTGGGGAATAAAAATCATTAATTGAGAAAATCTGTTACACTGGCCTCAAATCATACTGAATTTTGAAACAATGCAAGCTTTTCTCAGAAAACACAATCTATTTGCAAAAATATTTTGAGTCTTTATTTATAGGCAGACCTCTAAATTATTTGGTTAAACATATTATATTAATTTGGATTATAAGAAATGTTGAATGATTTTTATTACTTTTATTTCCTTTTGGAAGAATTTTAAGGTAGGTGAACATACAACTTAATTAGATAATGATATATGAATCTTCTTAATAGGTACAATGAACCAGTAACATATCTTTAGAATCACCCCTTCAAATACAGTAGTAGTTGTAAGTTGAACGCCCAAAAGACTGTAACAATGTGGTCAACATATGGAGGTGGTCAACGTAAGGGACTAGGTCTACCCTGCTGACATGTATAGGTGGTAAAGGTCTGGTCTATGAAAACTAGGTCAACTTATGGAGGGGGTCAATGTCAGGAGGTGGTCAACTATGGAGGTTCTATGGTGTTTCAATGATAAATCACCAAAAAGGAAAGTTCTTGGAACCCTACATCTGAATTAAACTGCAAATTAATTAAAACACCAGAAGAAAATCTGAAGAAAGTAACATAGACCTGTAAAGCTCAGAGGAAGGTTAAAGGATTCTGAATTTAAAAAAGCAGCCTACAGTATTCAGCCTTTACAAACATAGCATCAGCAACAACGAAAAACTACACAAAATGTTTTCCCTAGTAAGGAGTCAGTAACTAAAATTCTTGCAATAATAAGAAGTCAAGCCAATATTAACCTTTTCTAGCTTGAGATTGAAAGTTAGAATTTTTTTCTTCATTCTACTTTGGTAGTAGATGCTCTGATTCTGAGAATTACCCCTGTCTGCAGCTCTTTGCCAGTTCACGGGTGGTTTCACATGTTTTCAATTTTACAAATAATCCAGTTTTCTGACCTGAAAATTAGAGGCCATGGTAAGAGCACAAACATCTTAAGAACCTAGGAAGGAAAGCACTTGAGGATGGGAGATCCAGGTTCTTTCTTCTAAAAGGCAGAAAGATTGAATATTACACATGAGATTCCCTCCTTCCCCCAGCCAAGAATGGTCTAAGAACAAATGCTAAATCTTACTTCTGGGATTTAAAAATCAGGTATATTAAGTGTCATCATTGGGAAGTTCTAATTATAAATATATGTATCTTTCCTTATTGTATTCATCTCAGATACTATCCAAAACAGAACATAGTATATACATCCTTACTATATGCTAAGCAGCGTTCTTAACACAAATATCATCTCTTTGTAATTACCCTAAAAAGTAGGTAGAATTCCCACTCCACTTTTTAGGGGTGCAGAGAGATGAACTAACTTGTCTCAAGCCACATAGTTAATGAGGGACAGAGATGGTATCCGGTTTTATAATCTGTGTGCTTAACACAGACTGATGCCAGATTTTATGCTTTAAATTATTAATGGTGTCCCTGCAATCAGTATTTATTACCCAGGGTAGTTCACAGAACTGTATGAGCTTACTTTACTATAATAGTTAAAATATCAGTTGCTGGGGATGGGCACAGTGGCTCACACCTGTAATTCCAGCACTTCGGAGGCTATGGAAGGAGCTTTTAGCCTGAGCTTACAGGTTCAAGACCAGCCTGAGCCAGAGTGAGACCCCGTCTCTAAAAATAGCTGAGTGTTGTGGTGGGTGCCTAGAGTCTCAGCCACTTGGGAGGCTGAGGCAAAAGAATTGCCTAAGCCCAGAAGTTTGATGTTGCTGTGAGCTATGACGCCACCACACTCTACCGAGGGAGACAAAGTGAGAATCTGTCTCAAAAACAAAGAAAAAACAAACGAAAATCAGTTAGAAAAAAATCCTCCATAATTATTTATCTAGTACTTTTTCCTGAGAATGTGACATAGACATTGATGATAAGACATGTTCTCATGAAGATAATAACAAGTGTTACTCATGATAGCATCTTTTCTTTCATGGGATTAATGACGAGACACAATTATAGCTAATGCCATACTCTTCCCCACTCCTCAAATTCAAAAGTACCATTGAAGGGGTGCAGGTCACTTCCAGCTGCAGTGATGCATGTGTGTGTGGAAAGGAAAGAGAGCGGGGGGGTGGGGTCTAGGGGCAAGGAATTGCTTCACTAGTCAGAGTTACCAGATGTACAATCAAGGCTCCTTAATATACCGTGTGTCCTTCCGGACTTAACTTCCCATTTCCTCATCTACAGACTGGAGGAATACATGTAAACACACACACTACAGGCATACGCCACACCTGCCTCATTTTTTTTCTATTTTTGGTAGAGACAGGGTCTTGCTTGCTCTTACTCAAGCTAGTCTCAAACTCCTGAGCTCAAGCCATCCTCTGGCCTCAGCCTCCCACAGTGCTGGAATTATAGGCATGAACCAAGGCACCCAGCCTATTCTCTACTCCCTTAAAACAGAATTGTCTAGACAAAGATCACAAGGTCATAGTCACCAGAGATAAGGTCACACCCGAGACCAAAAACACAGATTATACCTAAGCAAAAATAGCCTGAATACCTGACCCCGTCAAGTAGGCCTGAGCCCAACTGCTAAAAACCTCCTAAAAAAGAACCCTGGTTTCTCTACTTACAGGCAGGTGGTCGTCTTCTGAGATGTGAATCTGCCACCCTACTCATTTACCAGCAAATTAATAAACATTTCTTTTCCTTTCCTCAAACTACTTGTCCTCATCCTTCATTCACATGGCTTTGACCTTGGCAACAAGAGCTGAACTTTTGGTAGCAGAGAGTAGGTGCCCCCAATAGTTTGTTGAAGGATTAATAACTAAATATGCTTGCCCTACAGTCAGAGAGATAGCTAAACATATAATGTGATATTTAAATAATATAAATATTTTCAAAATGCCAATTACCAAATTAATGCAGAAAAGGAAGTAGTAACTTCTGCCTGGAGGGAAGGACTGAGTAGGAAAGGATCTATAAAAGGTGACAGCTGGATCAGGGTTGACAGATGAGAGAATCACGTGTGAACCAGGAAGCCGTGAGAAAAGACCGCTCAGCAGAGAGGACAGCGTTTGCAAAGGCACAAAGGTACGAACCTGTGTGACTATTCGGGGAACTCAAAACAGTTTCTCCGATTAGAGCATACAGTGTGGTATAAATGACATATTAATAACACAAATCCTTAAGGACAAAACTTAAATTGGGGAGAACACAGCAGGAAATAGAAAAGTACGAACTTTGAAGCTTAGCTTTGTTTTCATGGATGGGATGATTTGAGAATTTCTCTTGCATATGTAGCTCACCTTATAAATTATACAGATTCCTAGATAAATCAGTTTCCAAAGGTAACATAATACGCACCAAATTATAAAACATAGTCCATAAGGAAACTATATTGAAACTCAAGATATATAGAAATAACTTGGGCATTTCCCTCAAATAAAGTTTTGGGTTTGCATTTTAGGAATTATCTCAATTTCTCCTTTTTGTAATGCACTTCTTCTATTTATTACTAGACTACTGGAAACAGACTAAAATTACTGAATTACCATTTTGTCATTTGTATTATACAGATACAAAGATGAAAATGTCTGCAAATTTATAGAAAATCAGGTCATATCTAGATATAACTAAGAGTTGACATGGTGAATTAAAACTCATCACAGCCTTACTTTTCTAGAAATGGAAAAATTTCAAGAACGATACTTTGTATAAATAATCATAAATGGTTTCTTTTTTATTTATTTTTATTTATTTTTTTTAGACAGAGTCTCATTCTGTCACCCTCAGTAAAGAGCTGTGGCATCACAGCTCACAGCAACCTCAAACTTTTGGGCTCAAGTGATCCTCTTGCCTGAGTTGTCTGAATAGCTGGGACTACAGGTGCCCACCACATCACCCAACTGATTTTAGAGATGGGGTCTTGCTCTGGCTCAGTCTAGTCTCGAACTCATGAGCTCAGGCCAATCACCCGCCTCGGCCTCCCAGAGTGCTAGGATTGTAGGCATGAGCCACCATGCCTGGTCCTATGAATGGTTTCTCTGAAAATAACCAGTTTAAACCACAAGCTAGCACTGGAGGACTATATGACATTAATGCTTGGTTTAGCCCCCAGAGTTGTACAATAGCTTGAGCCAAGATTTAAACTTGGAGAATTCATACAAAAATCCAGAAACCTGAGTACTTTTGAAAAAAATTGAAAAATCAGATAACTCTGGCAATGTTATAAACCACAGTCCCCTGGAGGGTAGGAGACGCTCCCTAGCTCGCACCAAGCCACTGTCCTCACCACTCCAGACCGTATCCCTCACATGTTATATGCCCGAGCCTTCGTGTCAGACCAAAACTACAATTGAAGATATGTTGAAAACTGTCAAAAAGACTAGGAAAATGTTTAGAATTTGGTCATTTGTAATATTGAGAAGTGAACATAACATGCCGTTTTTAAAAAACATCTAAATAAGGAAAATTTCAGACATTCAATCTTTTCTTTCTTAGATTTTGTTTGTTAATTAGAGTCTGCCAAAACAGAAAGCCAAACAAATCTGAGATAACAATACTTCCCCCTGAATAGTAAGCTATTTGTTTTGGCATCGAGTCAACACAATACAAATGGCACAGTACAATCATCAAAAATATACATCATGTGTTTAATCATCAAAAATACACATCACGTGTCTAATTTATGGTTTGCAGAAAGGTACCTCACTATTGTGCTACTTTCAATATAGCAAATATAAAGCGTTTTCTTTAAACATCCTGGCATGTTTTCCCTATCTAAACAGTTCCAGACGAGGAGATATGAACCCAGAAATGTCATTTCCACAGGAAGCGGCAAGCACTCACCTTCGCTATCTGGACACACCAGTTCAGCAGCAGCTGGGATCCGATGTTGTCCTTGTGCTCATGGACGTACTCCAGTAGGCAGCCATGGGGCATGAGCTGAGTCACTAGCTGGATGGTTGGGCTCAGACACACACCTAGTAACCGGACTAAGTGTGGATGATCCATACTTGCCATAATCAGAGCTTCCTGTAAGAAAAAAATAAAACACCGTCATCTCTGAGTTCCTTAGAGATGCAACTATAGTCCCTTGCATTGTACTAATTGTGGTGATAATGATTTTGAAATATTCTCTCTCAATGGAATTAATTAAAAAGGAAAAGACATTGTAATAACTATTCTATCTTTAAAGCAATTCAATTCAAGGAAATTAAATGAAAAACAGACTATAGATTTATTAAAATGGAAGCTGTGATAGAATGACTACCATATAATTAATGGCAGTATCTTCTTTTTTGCAATGTGAAAAATACTAGATTTTGTTGATGCCAGGTAAGTTGAAATACATCCCAATGTATATGGTGAATTTTTAACCTTTAACCTTGGTTCTCTATTACAATAATCTATACAAGTTGGTATTTGCAAGTAGAGTAAGATGACCCAGACTTAAGTCACCCATGATTGGTATAGATTTGGGCAGCACACAATGGTGTGATTTACAAATTATAAACAGAAAAACATAAATAATTATAAGTAGTATGCCTATTGTCAACTTATATAAAAGAATAAACATTGTAATAAGACATTTGTTCTATAATTTCATCTTGCCTCAAGTTCATTTCATTTCAAAATTGTAAATGATGCTTTATTCACAGATCCATGAAATTTCAGAGCTAGGTAAGACAATAAAAATTTCTACTGAAATTTCCTCATTTCATGAGAAAATTGTGTTCAAAATATTTTTTATCATAAGGTCACCTTTGCTTATTGGAGATAAAAACACACATGTGATATTTAGTGCAACCTAAAGCTAGCTTCCAATCAAAAGTTATTCTGTTTTCATAATTTGAAACAGATATAAATATAGAATGTATGTTTATGTATTTCGTCAAGGTTTAACATGTGCTTTTATATTATAAAAGAAAGATAATGTTTATCTGCAAAAATAATAGTAAAATTTTGCTTTTAAAAGCCACATAATAAAACTAACATAGGAACCTAGAACACCCACAGAAAACAGTATGGGGAAAACTTTGAATCTTGCCAGTCTGGGAAAAGAATTTATGAAGACGACCTCATTGGCAATTGAACAACAACAATTAAATGGGACCTAATGAAGTTAAAAAGTTTCTGTATGACTAAAGACATAATCAACATAGCAAAGAGACAGAATTCACAATATGAGAAGATATTGCATGCTATCAATCTGACAAAGGGCTAATAACCAGAATCTACACCTAACATGAGCAAATCAACAGAAAAGAGAAAAGGGCTGCATTAAAAATTGGGAAATAAACATAAACAGAATCTTTTCTCATGAGTACAAATGAATGGCCAACAAACACATTGAAATATGCGTGTCATCTCCAATCAGAGAAATGCAGTTCCCAACCACTTTGGGATATCAGCTAACCCCAGTGAAAATGGACTGCATCACAAGGTCCCAAAATAACCAATGTTGGCATGGGTGTGGAAGGAGAGAAGGGAACACTGTTGGCAGGACTGCAAACTAGTACAGCCTTTATAGAAAGAAGCATGGAGAGTCCTCAAATAACTAAAAGCAGACCTTCCCCCATTTGGTCCTGCAATCCCACTACTAGGTATGTACCCCAAAGAAAAAATGTCATTTTATCATAAGGGCATTTACACTCAAATATTTATAGAGACTCAATTTACAATCACAAAGATGTGGAAACCACCCAGGTTCTTTTCAACCTGTGAATGCACTAATAAACTGGCATGTGTAGACGTGTAATATTATTCAGCCATGAAAATGGAGATTTTGTATCTTTTGTAACAAACAATCTAGATGGATTTGGAGAACACTCTCATGCATAAAGCACCACAAGAATGGAAAAACAAACCTATACAATACTAATAGTACCTCAAAAATACTAAGTTGAAACTAGTAGATTAACACCCACTTGCTCACATGAGAAAAAAACTTGATTAAATTCAAGAATAAGGGAGAAGGGGAGGTTGATAAGTTCCCACCCAACAGATACAGTACAGGGGTACAGGGCACACTTCTGAGTGAGGGACACAACAGTTACTCAGATTTTACCTTACAAATGCAATGATGTATCCTAATCATACGTGCCCTCATAACAATCTGAAATTAAAAACATAAAAGCTACATAGCATCAGCTACATTGTGTATTTGTCTACAATATTTCACTTGACTCTGATCATAAGGCAATAGTTGGACAAATCTATATTCTAGAAAACTATGCAAAGAAACTGGCCTGATCCCATTTAAAATGTTAACACTGGGAGACACATAAAACAAGGCTGTGACATTCAAGCTAAGGTTCATTGTGGAGATAGGGCAATATTGAGTCTTTGTTCAACTCCTGGATTAAGAAAAAAATATAAGAATTTATTGGAACAATTGACAAATAAAGACTATAGATCTTATTTAATATTTCAACAATGTTATATATCTGAGATTGATAATGGTATTATAGATATTTTTGATCTTAGGAGATCTTGGAATATTTATGGATGAAGTATCCTACATGTGCAACTTACAAATGGTTTATTCAGAAAAACAGAGAGAAAGAAACAGAACAAGGGATACAGATGTACATCATCTATTTTTGTTTGTGTGTGTGTGTACATATATACACACACCCAAACAAATAGAGGGAGTCTTACCAATATATTGCAATTTGTTGTCCATTGGATTATCTATAAAAGATGTAGAGTAGTCATGGTTCTTATTCTCAAGCATTTTCTATAGTATATAGCTTTGAAAATTTTCAAAAAAAAATTGAGGACAGAAATCTCTTTTGAGTTTCTGTTTAAGGGATAGCATGGCAGATTGAATACATAAATTACTTCCCTTTCCTTTCAATTCCACTATACTGACAATAAATGAATTAATAAAAATGTAGACATCACCAATCGTAGAAAGGAAGCAATATGGATAGAAGAGTAAAAATAGAAAGTGGCTTGTTTATCAGTGCTAGCTGACTGAGCAAATATATGAAATGTGAAGCCTAATTCACCAGGAGGGGAAACTGAGAAGCAATCTAATGATACCATATACACCATCACAGGCTCAGCAGAGGTAGCGCCACAAACCTCTCTAAATGCAGTGAAAGGATTGGTTTCAGCAGGATTGCTTCAAAGTACATTTAGGAGGCAGTTGGACTAAAGATCATCTCCCTTTCACCTTTAGGAAGATCTAAATAAACCAAAGGAATGTGGACAGGAAAGATGTCAGGTACTATGGGGAAAGCAGTTCTGGGGAAAATAAGGTTACACAAATTTACATATAATGAGAATATTGACCACCCTCTAGTTCCTTTTCCCAAATGGAGTTAGAACCTCAAAATTCTGAAAGTCCTGTTTAATCCTAGAATGTTATGCCCAACATCAACATTTTAACTAAGTGAATGCATGTAACGAACATGCTGAGACATGACAGATCTTTTTTTTTTTTGTAAGACAGACTCTCACTTTGTCACCCTCAGTAGAGTGCTGTAACATCACAGCTCACAGCAACCTCAAACTCTTGGGCTTCTTAAGTGAATCTCTTGCCTCAGCTGAGACTACAGGTACCTGCCACAATACGCAGCTATTTTTAGAGATGAGGTCTTGCTCTGGCTCAGGCTGGTCTTGAACCTGCGAGCTCAGGCAATCCACCTGCCTCAGCCTCCCAAGTGCTGGGATTACAGGCATGAGCCACTGCGCCCAGCCCACATGACAGATCTGCAAAAATTACCTTCCCTGCTTACTTTCGTTGTTACATGTGTCCTTAAAAGAGAGTGAGGACGTTTAAAAGAGTACATTAAACTGAGAAAACAGGCAACTGACACGAGATATGGAAACCCCAAAAATTATAGTGAAGGAATATTCCAGAATAAAAGGTGTGCAACAGAACAAAAAAGCAGCCAGCCCAGACTTGAAGGGGATGTGTCATTCTTGGGAAAATGGACGCAAGAGATGGAGTTGATAGAATACCTAATGAGTTTAAAATTCAGTAAGAGGATATTTATTTTTGTAATAGGAATTGAATGTCAAATTAGTGATAGATACCCAGAAAACTAAGCTAAAGTAAAAAAAGAAGAAATTAATTTAAGGTAAAACACAAAGATATGCACAAGAATGGAAAATCATCATATTCAGTACACGGCACAGCTGGGAATAGTTACATAATCATGATTCTGTAAACACGAACTGTCAATATAAACAGGCGTCACATATCTCTACTGGAAGATAGAGACAGGGGTGGTAGACTTCTAGGGCTGGTGGGAAGAGACCGACAGGCACAGCACTGTAGTTGACAGCAAGAAGTTAGCACAGAATATATAAAGCTGAAAAATCAAGAGTTGAGACTATACGCGTATTGTGTAGAGATACGGAGTTAAGTAAGAGAAGAAATTTCCGAAAATTTGAAAGTGATTGGCCGAGACGGGGCACAGGCAAGCTAGAGGGCTGCCTTTCATCCTCAGCCTGGTCAGAGTATCTGACTTTTATGATCTTAAAGTTATTTGGGAAGACATAATCCACTTTTAACTTCCACTACTCTTTTATTGCTGTTGAGTGCAGCTAAGCTGAAATGTTATTCAGAATTGTGAAGTGTGTCTGATGGACTTCCCAGATCCAGCCAAAAGTTGACTCAAGTCTAACATTTTATTTTTTCAGTAAACGAGAGTGGGGCAGTGTAGGTTCCTGCCTGGAGAAAGGCCTGATATGAGGCCAAATGGAGGGGTAAGCTGGAAAAATGGCACTACTCTACCTCGAAGGATTTCCTGCTTCTGAGCCTTGATGGCAAAGGCTGAAATCACTGTTTTCCACATGGCTTCCAAATAGAAAAGATGCTCTAACTCCCTCCCAGAAGAATCACGGAATGAAGAAGAGAGCCCGTTTGTACACTCCCTTGCTGAGTCCATCATGGCTCCAACACCGTGAGGACTGGCAGCTCGGGAGCACGGAGAGGCCTCACCCCTAGATAGGGCTCTGCACCCTCACATGGTGCCTATCAGCAGCAGCAGGGGTGAGACCTCTCCAGGGGCTCGGAGAAAAAGAAACTCAACATGGGGCCAGACCTAGGAAGGAAGAACAATGTAGCTACCACAGGGGGAAATACAACTGGAAGACTGGTTTCTGAGCACATATGACACCCCAGGCATTTCCCAAAATATTTCGAGAGACTTCTTAGGGGTCTGGGAGCTGAGTATTCTTCGTAAAGCCAGAAATTTGAGTTATTACTATTCATGTAGCTTCATCAGGATCCATAAGGTAAAAAATCTTTATTTTATTTATTGTATTTTTCAGTAGACATTTGAAATAAAGCGAAGCAACAAAGGTATAAGGACAGTACAGATAATAAATTTAGTCAACTTAAATGATCAATTTCTTAATCTGGCCCTCACGGCTTACATTCACGGTGTAAACCAGAGGGCTCCTTCAGGGAATTAGAATGTGCACATATATAAATATGCACACAGGCACACCCGCAAATGATCAATCAAATAATCGGATTCCATATCTGATTCGGTTATGTGTTTACATAGTAAACTAGATATTTAATTAAATATTAAACATTATATACCCAATCAAATTAATTCTGACTACATTCCATCTATTTCTGTTTCAGAGGTGCTCAGATTTTCATGTGTGTAGGAGTCACCCAGGTTTATCGTTATGAATGTGGTTTTCCTGGCCCCACACCCAGATAATATGGTCTAAAGGAGGATCTTAGGAGTCAGGATTTGCAGCACGCTTCCCAGGTACGGGTGCTATAGGAAATAGGAAATTGTAAGAACTTGCGCACATCTCGAAGTCTCTGTGTATTTCCATAATTCATTGCAAAAGAAGTAATATGACTCAATTGTTCGATCCTCATTACGATTCTACGAAATGGTTAAGTGAGGTAGTAATTCTCAGCTGTACCCTAAGAAAACAAAGGATCAGTGGATTTACTAGCCCAAGTTATAAGACTAGCCAGTAGCAGCATAAATTTTAAGACTCAAGATTTCTGATTCTGCGTATAGAGTCAATTCTTATGATACTAAAAATACTGTCATTTTAATTTCAGTTCTATCAGCACAAATTCCATTTCCAATTGTTTATCTTAACAAGAAGCCTCAATTATCCCACATGAGCCATACCTGAACGAATTATACTCTAGTTGCTGAAAAGCAACTAAAATCAAATAACAAATTTCTGCTTATACGTAAACTGCCGTCACTTTCAATATGTTTTCAGAAAAAAGCCAAAGAAAATATTTATCTCTGATTAACTGATAGTAATATTGGGTATAGGCCAATTCTTAAGGTTAAAAAAACGATGGAACTTAAGGTACAGCAAGGTTATGAGGTTATTTCACTGTTCTTTTTTAGGATGAAATATATAAAAGAATTGTTTTTCTTTCTTTTGCTACTCAAGGAGCAGTGATAATTCCATTCCCTAAATGTGCAGCATTTAAAAAGTTTACATTAGAGTAACGTAACAAAGTCACATGAAATTCCTCTTAAAAAAAAAAATCTATTAGTAAGTCCTGGCAAAAAAGCTGGGTTTGTATTAAGATAAATTGCTCATCATACTACAAAGAGTATTTGAAACCAAATTGCAGGGATTTGCATAATAGCTCTCTTTTTTTGATAAAGAAAAGATGAACAAGACACTAATTGTAGGTTGCATTTTTTTCATAAAGAAAATAGCAGATGGCTGTTTTGGAAGAAAGGAGAGTAGATAAAGAAAAGGGAATGTGAATTCATTTAGAGTCACGAGTGGGATGAAAAGGGAAAAAAATCCCAATACTTTAATCACGGAGTGCTGGGTTTCCATAAATTATTCTGTGTTAAAATTAATAAGGCCCTTGGTTACCTATCTTTGTGTGGGGCCTATGGAAGCAATTTTGGAATCTTTGCTGCTGTCACTAGAAAATGTTGCTGAAGGCCATTGCAATAAATACAACTTGACAGGTACATTATCTATTTTTCCAGAAATAAAATTATTCTCTGCTTTTATTTTTCCCTTTTGCTTTGTAATTCTTTTTCTCATAGATGAATTTCAGTGTTTTTACCCTCAATTGATGGAAAGGAAGAATGTAACAGGTGCTACGGTGAAAATTCCAAAACAAAAACATTTTTCTTTCCAATGGGCTCTGGTTTGAATAAGGATTTTTAAGCTGCCCAGGGTCTACCAAGGTTTAGACAAAAAACACTGAAGTCTGTGTGCCATTATTCTCTAGCCATATGCTATTTGTATCTCTATTTTGCTCTGAAGGGAAGACATTTCTGTACAATAATAAAAGAGAGAATATCATTTTTTGCATTAAGTTATCCTTTTGCACAACCATCAGATATATATGCCTTGTCACTTAAACTTGTTTTCTCACCGATGTTTGTTAGTTGTTTCAGAAAAGAAAAGAAACATATGGCCAGTGAAAATTTATGGGCTCTTCTGTTTTAAAAAATGTTAACTTCAGCCAAACTTTCACTGTTTCATTATGGCTATGGACCATTAATACAATACCCTCCAGCGGAAAGCCAGGGAAATCTCATTGCATTACAGATAAGGAAGATAAAAAGAAGGGTAGAAGAAAAGAAAGGATGGGCAATTAATGTGGGCACATAAAACTGTGTTGAAGGCAACAGTCAGCAGATTTGTGAGCGCCTGAAGGAAATGCTGCCCCAAAAGATAGTGAAGGTGAAGGTGATGGAGAAATTAAAGAAGATAATGGTGAACACGATGACGAAAAATGAAATAAAATTACTGGTCCATACTATGTTTTGCTAACCTATTTTGCTACAGAGGATGCCAAGATAATAAAATAAATGAAATCTGCATCTGTTCTTTTAATGTCTACAATAAATAATAATTTACTTGTGCAAATAGGTGAGCAGGAATTAGGTTGAATTGATACACCACCAGTTTTACTTTGCCCACTTTGTTCAGGAGCCTCACTGCTCGCTTCCAACCCCTGGCCTCATTTCTGTGGATTATAATGATGCAGATCAGGGCCTTTCTAACGCTTGGAGTCAGCAGCATTCCCTCTCCCTTCTACATCATTCACCCTTGGCGTGGCTCTAGGTTACATTTAGTCATTATGTAACACTGCTTCACAATGAAGACCTTCATGAACAATGCCACACAATGTAGAATGCGATTTTGTGTTTCTCCCTTCCCTCTCCCACCTTGGATTGCACCGAATTTCCCTCCATTATTATCATGTTTTCCTATCTCTTTAGTTAAATGTTAGTTAAAAATATTCATTGAGGACTGGCTCTATGCCTGGCGCTATGATTGAGGCTATGTCTATAATATCCTCTTTATCCTTATGGAGCTTTTATTTTACTGAGAGGCAGCCAATGAACAAGAAAACCAAGAAAATAGAAAACATATGCATCAATAATTATACATTTTATTAAGGAATATGGTGAAAAGAAACAAAGTGTAATGAGAGATAACACAATGGTGGTTGCAGAGATACGTTAGATAAGGGTGGTCAGGAGATGTGTCCTGAGACAAGATTTATAATGAGTCAGAAATAGAAATAGTTGGAAAGAGCATTCTGTGGAAAGCACGACCTCTGAGGTTGGCATGTTTTCAAAGCTCTGAGAAGGCTCATATGTCTAAAGTTTACCAAGGGCTATAACAGCATGAGATAAGATGGAAAGTGTGCATAGAGGCCAGTTCATGTAGGGCCCTGTAGTTGTGCGAAGTGAACTGGATTCATAGATTTACTCGTAAATCTTTTTTGAGAGACAGGTTCTCATTTTGTTGCTCGGGCATGAGGGCAGTGGCATGATCATAGCTCACAGCAACCTCAAACTTCCAAATTCAAGTGATCCTGCTGCCTCAGCTTCCTGCATTCTGAAACTAAAATCTCACACCACCATGCTCTGCTAATTTTTCTGTTTTTTATAGGGACAGTTTATTTCTATGTTGCTTAGACTGGTCTTGAACTCCTGACCTCAAGCAATCGGTCCCGCCTCGGCCTCCCAAAGTTGTAGGATTATAGGTGTGAGCTGCCATATTCAGCCTCACAAACCTTTTAACACCTGGTTTCTGTTATGCCTCATTTACCTATAGCTTAGTCTTATCCCTGATGTAAAATAACACAATAAAGCATTTGCTGCCATGATATCATTTTCTCTCCTTGATAGTCACATATTTCTGTGGCTTTGCTGATTACAGCTTTCTCCACCTGCATTCCTAAAATTTCAAATGTTGTTAGATGAAAGCACAGATTCATGGGGATTTGGCCTCAATTTCTTGATTTGATCCTCCAAAAACAGCTCTCTATTTTGTTTTTAATTTCTTATTGTCTCTTTATTACATTTACTATGGGATGTATCTCTAGGTAGGAAAAAAAAAAACTTTCTAACTTTCTCAATGTTTACTGAGTGAAAAGTAAACATTTTGACACCATTCTGTTCTCTTTCCTTGAATCATTTTGCCATTATTTTTCTCTAGGACAACTTTGTCTTGATTCCTATTGGCACCTTAACTGTACCTACAAAAGTACTTATGTGTCCCATGCTCTAAAAATGAAAGCCCCTTCAACTTTGCCCTATCTTGATGTTAGGAATATCTGCTATTCCCACTCTGGCTATTTCTTCTTTTTAAATTCCTTTGTTCCTTTGGGATCTGACTTCTCTGCCTCTTTCCAGTATGTTCTTACTCTTTAAAGTATTCTTGAAAATATCACCAAATCCCTTCTTTTCACTGAAGTCAACATGTTTGTTCTCTCATTATTAAATTTCCCTGACCTTCCGCTTTGTTTTACCTCAATGACCACCGCCCATCCTTTCCACAACTCCTCTGTGGCTGACGTTATATTCTGTTTTATCTGGATTTTTCACTCTTGGAGTACTCTTAGTATAATCACTGGCACCTGCTTTCTCCTCTCATTTCTTAAAAGTGAAATGTTATCATGGCTTTATCTCTAACATTCTTTGATTTAGTTTGTTATCTCTTAGATCCATATATTTGCTCAGCAACCTCCCAGAGATGAAAAGCTTTTTATAACTTTAAGAAATATTATATAGTTGTCAAAACTATATGGAATTAATTGCAAAATTTTTGTGTTTTTTTGTGATATGACTTAGTTTGGAGCAAAGTAAACACTGCAACATTCTCCCTCTCAAGATAAAACCCAAAATATATTACCATTATATCCAAATTTTTATACCCTTCCAAATATGAGAATTATGCAATAAACATACTCTAAGTTTTCTCCTCCACTCCTACAAAGGTTGGATGGTTATGCTAGCAAACTCAACCTAGAAACAGTGTCACATACTTGTTTGCTAAACACCACTATGGTCACCTTGGAAGTACTCTCTGCAGGAAGCTATGCACCAATGCCTGTGTCTAGTCCACCCTTCAAACCAATATGGCAACTCTTCTTTCTTGAACGGGCATCAAAGCTGAAACTGTATTATCCTTGATGTCCTGAATATCATCAAAGTGTCTTCTTTTCAATATTTCCTTTATCTTCAGGTAAAGAAAAAAGTCACTGGGGGCCAGATCAGGTGAGTAGGGAAGGTGTTCCAATAGTGTTACTTGTTTGCTGGCTATAAACTTCCTCACAGAAAGTCTATGTGAGCTGGTGCATTGTCATGATGCAAGAGCCATGAGTTGTTGGCCAAGATTTCACTTAAGAGTCCCTTAATGGTTTCTCTGTCAATATTTACTTGATCTACTATGCTTCTCACAGTCAGTTGATGATTTTGATGCACACTTTGACAAACTTTGGCAATGCTTTTGTCAGTTCTGCTCATTACTGGTCACCCTGGCCTCTCTTGATCAGTGATAATATCTCTGCCCTCAGAAAAAAATGTTTAATCCATTTGTACACTTTTATTTCCTTCATGGCTTCTTCCCCATGTTAGTTCCCAACTTGGACTAACATGTCTCTGATTTCATGTCCACTCACGCCACATTTAACAAGAAATTAAATGTTTGTTCAGTGCTCTAATTCAAGTTCCAACCTTTTTGTGACAGCACACAAAAACACGCAACAAGAAAAATGAATGGCACTCAACAAGACACACCACAATACAAACACAGCTATGACATCAGCTACACTGATAGACTAGGGTTACAAAACTTTACTGAATTGTTTGTGCAGTGCTGCCAACATTAGCACATGGTGGCAAGTGTACAAGTATAATTGTCAGGCTTCATATAATTTCATCTACCTTTCCTTTTATGAAACGAATTCTTATTCTGTTGCCCAGGCTAGAGTCCATTGGCATCAGTGTAGCTCAAGGCAACCTCAAACTCCTGGATTTAAGTGATCTTCTAGCCTCAGCCTCTGGAGTACAGGCACCCAATATAATGTATGCCTTTTTTTTTTGCTTTCTATTTTTGGTATAGACAAAGAGTCTCCCTATTATTCAGGTTAATACTGAACTCCTGAGCTCCAGGGATCCTCCTGCCTTGCCCTTCCAGAGTGTTAGGATTAGGGGAGTAGCCATGGAACCTGCCCTCCATTGTTATTTCTGAGCATGAACTAACTGATTTTATGTTATGCACAAATATATAAAAGTCATATTATAGTACTGTCCTATTTTCTCAGAATTATCTGTTAAATATCTGTAATCTCTAATGATTTATCAGAAAGCCTTAACAATAGTTAATCCTATCCATTGGTTTTTCACCATATCCTTATAGCTCATAAGAACAATGCAACACAATTTTACAAATAAATGAACAAAATCTTTATCATATTGTTTCTTCCCTACCTACTTCATCCCAGGAATCCACCCATATTTCACATACCTTCTGGTCATCCTGACATAAAAACTATGAAATCTCAATTATATAAGGTCTGACAATTAAGTTTGCAAACTCATCCTGGAAAAGTACTTCATATCTCATTGCTGAATATCAACTAAGGTCACCAGTTGGCCAAGAGTAGTACTTCAAAGGTGACCTTAGTGATATTTAGCCATGTATGTAGCATATTATATAGGATAAGTTCAAAAGCATAACTGTTAGACCTCATAAAACACAAAGTAAATTTCTCATATCAACTTGCCTATACTTTACTAACTTTTTAAATTTAAGACACCTTTGTTTATTTGGTTTTAAAATGTTGAATTCATATTTGGCTTTCACATTTCTATTTTTTTCTCATTCCACTCTATATGTAGTAATTTTCCGAGTCCTACTAACTCTTTATCTCATCTCTGTGTATTTTCATTCTGACTCCTATGTAAGGATAGGCTCACATTACAATTGCAGAAAAATTGCTGAGGTTTTTTATTAACTCTAATCTGTTTATGCTACAAACATCCACAATATCCTTGATATTTCTTGAATGGCTACCAAGAGAGCCTTAAAATTGCGTTTACTCAACAGACATTTGTTTAATTAAATTTGATATGATTAAAATTACAGTAATTTTGAAATTAAGATGTTTAGACTATATGCCCGGCTATGACAGTATGATCTGTGGGAGCAGCCTGTATATTTTTCTGGTCCCTTCAGCTCCACCATTCTCTACCTTGCCATGTGCCCGACGAGACTGACTCAAACGGATGATGACAACAGATCATTTTGTCCCCTGGCTTTAATTTGGTTTAGCCAATGAAAGCAACAGCAAAATGCTGAATAGTAAAGACAGTGAAGTTGGTATTTATTCCTCATCCCTGACTTTCCTGCAATCCTCTACCAAAGGCCACAGCTATTAGATCAGGATAACCTTCCCCTACCTTCTTTAAGCCTGGCAGTGCTGTTATTTGTCTTGGGAGTACTTTAAGAAACCTTGTTGGCATTATTACCTCTTCCCATATCTTAATTTAAACCCTTTTGCTAAGCTCTCTTCAATTCCTGTAATTTAGCATGCCATGTGTTTTCTGCGGGGATTCTTCTATGGCTGTCACCTTGGAGGACAAGGCACTCACCACATTTATTTGTAAAATGACAGGTGAAGTCACTGATTGCAGATGTTTGGTGTGCATGCTACCAATACCCCCCTTCCTCCTGCCCATTGCAAATATTGCTACTCAATCATTGTGTAGTGAGCTGATAATGGCTCCCAAACTATGCCCACACCTTCATCCCAAGTTATATTCATCCCTGAGGTGATTACTACCTTATTTGGGGGAAAAAATGTGCTCTTGTAGATGTGATTAAATTAAGGATTTTTGGATTAGAAGATCATCCTTGATTATTCGGGTAGGCCCTCAATGCCATCACGAGTATCCTTATGAGAGAGAGGCAGACGGAAATCAGACACAGACACAAAAAAGAGACAGAATATGAAGAAAGACACAGAGGTTGGAGTGGGACATTCACAGCCAGCAGAAGCTGGGGGAGGCAAGGAATGTTTTTCCTTAGAGCTTCTAGACAGAGTGCAGCCCTTCCAACATTTGATTTCAGGTGTCTAGCCTCAAGAACTGTGATATAATGTATTTCTGTTGTTTGAAGTCACCAAATGTCTGGTAATCTGTTTCAGCAGCCATGGGAAACTAATACAATTACTATATTCTTTTATGTCTGTGCTGGATGAAGATTCATAAATGTTCTCAACTCAGTGCTTTAGGCAATAAACACCAATTTGTAGGAAGGTAAAGATGAGTTTAAACACTATGGCCTTGATTTTGTACATGTTTTAAAATTTGATGTTGCTACCAACCCTTGTTTAGTTTGGATATACTATATTATTCTAATCTAAATGAGCAGGCATGTTTAATTCACTTAGTAATTAACATATATACAATAGCTGAGGCAAAGAGCTCATCACCGTGCCTAGAAGACACTTAAAAATGTTAGTTATTATTATTTCCATTAAACTAATCATATCTAAAGGCATTAGGCAGCAAAGGTGTGGCTGAGAATTTGGACAACACCTGCAGCTGCAGGGTGAGCAGTCACTTTGATCCTTCGGTCTCGTGGGTACATAAAGAATGCAAGACAGGAACATTGACAAAAACCAGTTTTTATGCCAGCAATTTAGCAGCTAGCTATTCTTTTCCTATTTAAGCCCAAGGAAAAGTAGGAACATCTCTTCCCATCTTCGACATGAAGTAATCATGAAGGATTAGAAGATGGCCAGAAGTTGGTTTTGAAGCTGTCAGAGAACTTGGAGGATCACACACATTTTTTTTAAACAAAGAGTAACCACATATCAGTAATAATAGTCAACAGCAAGGGGGATTACAGTAGACAATAGAGATCAAGCGATACTAGCGTTTTTTTGTTTTTTTTTTTTTTGTAGTTCTATCAGGGGGTCTTCATAGCCTACTTATTAATCTTAGCAATGTTGCAGAGAAACACTAAAATGTCTGCAAACAACATTTCAGCACTAATACCCAGCAATCCAGCAAGTGTCAACACAGAGATTTTTATGAAGAAAACACCGCAAAGGGCCTTAAGGAAGAAACATATAAAAACTAGAATAAATCATTTCAGGCTGTAGATTCCACCAGTAGGAGAGGAAAGGGTAATTATTAGTATTTGAATAAACCTATTGCTTTCATTTTTTCTTATGTGGAATCAATCTTCAAATTTCTAGAATTAGTTAAGCTGTTGGATAAGCCCCATGCTTACTTTATCTATAGCTTTCTAATTCTCAGTTAACATATCTGTGGTTCCTTTACAGTCACATATGAAAGAATTCCATCCAATCATAAAACAACAGTAACAACTGCTTCTCTTGTTGAATTGTGCCAGGCACAATGCTATCGATTTTACATATGAGCTCAATGAATTTGCAGGACATTCTTGCTCAACAGATTATTATAAGAAGATAATATAATATCTTCTGATATTATAAGATATAATAATAAGAATGGCTGATTATTATTATATCAGCTGATATAATAATCAGTTGGCTGATAAGAAGATATATTTTAAAAGGATAAACAATTTGCCAAAATTATAGAGCCCTTAAGTAGCCAAGCTGGAATTGGAATCTGGTTCTCATCACATCCACAGTCAAATCTCTCTCCACCATGCTGTTTCACAACTATTAATGTCAGTTAGGGATCCAGGTAGACCCAAAGGAGCTTGTGGTCATTATCCTCGTGTCTTAATAGAAATGCTCATTGGTAACCAGATCAACCAGTTAATGGAATCTTTACACAGTGACCAGCTAACGGGTACCAGCTTTTAAAAAAAATAAGTCAAGTGAATACAATTTATCCTTAACTACTTAAAACAAATATGCCAATAATAAAATGCCAAACAGCCTTTGCAGAGGTGACTAAGACTGCCTAAGTCTTTATTTTCATTTGTGCACAGGAGTACTTGAATGTGCTAAAAAAATATATTTTAAAATTAAATTTAACTCAAAACAGATCTGAATTTAGTAATTTGGTTGGTATCTTATTTAATCACTTAGAACTTCATTATTTATAATTTTGTATAATTTGGGAAATTAATATACATGTTTCCCTACATACTGCATACCACATATTTAAAGGAAGACATCTACTCTCCTTTTAATATGCAAGAATAATCTCAGTAAATTCATGACATTTGTATTAAAGGCATGTAAAAAAAAAAAACACCAAAATAAAACCAGGGAAAAACTCCCTTTATACTTAATTAAGTATATCAAATATTCCTCTGGTAAAGGAGTGGCAGGATTGTATTATTATGACTCATCCAAGATAAAATAGTGAGTGACTTTAATTAAGTTTTCAATTTTTCTCTTATTCATTTCCTGCTCATATAGGATAATTTCTATATAGAAATCATTTGTCCTATCATTCACTTATTTTTTATCTCCTCTACTTTTATAATGAACTTAATTATTACCATCAGATATATTAAATTTGAAACTGTGATTAATATGTGACTTCTTATATTAAATATTCATGGTAGTGTTATTTTCACAGTCTACACCAACCCCAATGTCAAGGGCATCCAGCGAGAGGTAATCACAATGAGTATAAACCTGCAGTAATGCTATTTATTCTTTTCTGTTTTTAAT
The DNA here is from genome assembly GCA_963574655.1 of Perodicticus potto. Lineage (NCBI taxonomy): Eukaryota > Metazoa > Chordata > Mammalia > Primates > Lorisidae > Perodicticus > Perodicticus potto. Next base: position 14,945 of record CAUYRH010065893.1, on the reverse strand, counting down.
CCAGTAGCAGTAAAAAATATTACCACTCAGACAAAAATATTCATAATAAACTCTGAAAGAAAGTATAGGGTGTCCCAGAAGAGCCCTACTGCTAGTGGTTTTGTTTCAGGAAGATGAGTCAAAGGGTTATGTGGGTTTGTGTCTAGACACACACTGTGTGGTGGTGAGAAAGTGACAGTGGAAAAGGAGTGCCCAGAAAGAATCTGCAAGAGGACACCCGCTTCTCATCGGCATTTACAAGTAGCCACTGACGATTAACCAATATTTTAGAAAAGAATAGTACCTTAGATTTCTGTAATGCCTGCCCTAGGAAAGGTCAATTAATGCCCATGTATTGTTGTCATCAAAAACTTCAAACAGTAGCTCAGGGCACTTCCACTCATTTTGTTTTATATGTTACCTTATTAATAACCACATTGAATTTGGAAGCGTTTGTAGAGAATAGCTAGGTATTTTTTTCATTCATTAATTCAATAACTCATTCCCAATAGTGATTGAGGGCTACCCCACACATACTCCAAAGGGCAGAAAAATTTAAAAGACCTACACAGGGTGGCCGTAAAGTTGTGTGCAATTTAAAATGGTGTATGTTTGCACATGAACTTTAGGGCCACCCTGTATTTAAGGCTGGGCACTGGGACTCATGCTTGCAATTCCAGTAATTTGGAAGGCTGAGGTAGGATGATCACTTGAGGATAGGCATTCAAAACAAGCTTGGGCAACACAGCAAGACTTCTGTTTCTACAAAAAAAAAAAAAAAAAATTAGGGAGGCATGGTGATTCACGCCTATAGTACTAGCTGCTCAGGAGGCCGTGGTAGGAGGATTCCTTGAGTCTCGGAGTTCAAAGTTACAGTGATCTGTGATCACATTACCACACTCTAGCATAGGCAACAGAGGGAGACCTTGTTTCTATAATGAAATAAAACAGAGATATATTCTACTCTTAAGTATCTAAAATCCTAGGATATAATTTAGTAAAAAAGAACATCAATAATTATGACAATTATGAGTTTATATTGTAAATTTCTCACAATCACTCATTAAGGAGAGAAATTACCTTTTAACTAAAAATGTCAAATGCAGGAAAACAAAGAAGTTTTATTGAGAAGTAAAATCTGATTTTGTATATTTATACTGGGCAGCACATTAGAGGCAAAGAGAATGAGTAACCTTGGTAGGGTGCTATGATGAGGAGAAAGAGCCTTTCCAGAGTCTGACTTATGACATTCGTACCGTGAAAACCCCAGGTTGCTCTGCACCATAATGGGATCAATGATGTTCATCTTGTGAAAACAACAATTTCAAATCATTTATACGTGCAAGGCTTCAGCACAGAGTTGGCTTACAACAGATATCCACTATAGTTTCAATTGCTTCTAAAATTAAGAAGGTGGACAATTGCAGTATGCCTGGGAAATCCAAAAGAAATCAGCTTCCATGAGCAAACACGGCAAGGAACGAAATTGAAAAGGGAGGCTTGTACTAACGCTTGGAGGAATTTGAATGACAAGCTCATATTTGGAATTTTTCTAAGCAAAAGAAGATAATGTAACCTGGTAATGTTGGATAAATCATAGGGGAAGGAATCTGGAAGCCAAAACAATGGTTGGGATGCTGCTACCCAAAGGGAGAGAATGGTGTCTTAGCAAAGACACGGTTTCCTGAGGAATCCGAAACAAATGCCCACCTGGCTAAAGATGCTTGTATTTTTAGAAAGCCTTGAACCTGTGTCTTCCTCTGTCTGGGCTGGTTTTTCCTACTTCCACTTATTATTATTATTTTATTTATTTATTTATTTATTTATTTTACCCTCCCTTAATAGAGAATCTTGAGTGCTTTCGCTTGTGGATGCTGAAAACCTGATTTACAAATCAGGATAAAAACTTTTCCTATCCTTGCCAGAGCCACTCTTTTCTCAGTTCTCACTCTCTGCTCTAGGAAGTGACTAGTCTCTAGTATGAATAGAATTTTGCTTTTCAGCATCTCTTTTTACCTATCATTCCCATAACAATATTTTTTTACAATCCATTTTGCTCCTGTGGCCACATTTTTCTCTCTGCCAGATTTCACGTTAGTGCTGGGCAGTCGGGCTGACTGCTTTCTTTGCATGTATCCATATACCCTCTGCTTACATGGGCACGGCCACCATCCTTCCATCATTCTGCTACACAATTCAAAAGAAGTTACAGTACTCAAGAGACACTCTTTGATCCTTCTGCTAAACAATTCTGTGAAGAAGTTGCAAAATTCAACAGTCAATGTAATTTCTAATAATGCCAGTTTTTTGTAGACATGCACAAGAACAGCCTTTCAAGGGTAGGTGCAATATCTATCATTAACGGTCTCCATAAATTGTTGGTCTGTTGTTCTGTCCCCACACCTTGGAATATAAACTCTGAGAGCATTCTACTAATCTTTCCTGCTGGTCTTTTATAGTACTACAGCTTCCAGAATTTCTGGAATCCCTGTGTAAATTTTAACTAAGATCTGATGGCCACGATCTAAGTTTTTCCTTTAGGAATCAGTTGAAATGAGGTAGATACACTATGAGAACACTAAATAGGAGACTGTTTTGAGAGGGAAGAAATAAATATTTTTAATTATTAGAAAATGTTCTGTGGCACTTCAACTCTCAAGAATTATCTGCTTAGTCTATTTCATCAGAGAAACCAGGAAATTATTTATAATATGCTATAGAATGAAAAATAAAATAATTCATATTTTTGGAGTAATTATTGAAATCTTCAAGTGGCATGCAAAAACCACTCATAAAAAATAAATTCACTTTTTAGGGATTTCATTGAAATTTGTGCCCATTAAAATTCACAGATGTGTTAAAACACGTCCTGGAACATCGTAACAAAATTTATTTCATTTTTTTAATATGGCATAGAGAAAGTAAGCATTTTAAAGTTCTAAATGAATTTCTGTGATTTTTAAGTGCAAACTATGCAATTAAATGTTCAGCGTGACTAAGGAAGCAAAGCACTTGAGAATATTTGCAATATCAGTATAGAATTATAGGGCACTTTAAGATTAAGGCATTTTTGCATGTTTAATATATTTTCTTATGAAAATGTGATGGAAATATTTAAATATTGCAGTTAGTAGTTGTTGGATGCCTTAAATAGCTCTGAAAATAAATACCTACAGATATTGTGGTAATAAGCTAAAAGTTTCCAATGGGACAGCATGCTCTTCAGAGAAAACATCAAATGGTGGAAATCATTTGATCAACGAACAAATGTTTACTGAGCACTTACTATGTATCTAGCCCTATTACAAAAATAAGAATAAATTGCACACTACATGGCATTCAAAAACAGTGGAACTTCATGAACTTTCATACTTTCTATGTCAACAGAGATTTAAAAATACATTATTATTTAGTGTTTATGATATGGCAAGTATTTTCTTTTCTTTTTTTTTTTTTTTTTTGAGACAGAGCCTCAAGCTGTCACCCCGGATAGAGTGCCGTGGCATCACAGCTCACAGCAACCTCCAATTCCTGGGCTTAAGTGAGTCTCTTGCCTCTGCCTTCCATGTAGCTGGGACTGCAGGCACCCGCCACAATGCCCGGCCATTTTTTGGTTGCAGCCATCATTGTTGTTTGGCGGGCCCGGGCTGGATTCGAACCCGCCAGCTTAGGTGTACATGGCTGGCGCCTTAGCCCGCTGAGCCACAGGCGCCGAGCCTGGCAAGTATTTTCAATTAGCATCAGTGGGTGATGGAAAGGTTGAAAGAAATACATTTTGATTAACTTTAAAAAATTTAGAACGAGGTATGATAAATATAAACTAAACCCAAAGGCATCAGTAAAATAATATTTATTTCATGAAATATCATTTATAAACTAGTTGTATTTCCCAATTGTTAGAAATATAGTTTAATCATTTTTCCCTAAATTACTTTTCTATATTTTTAATAATGTTATATTTTTAAAAAATTCAAAATAGGCTATATTAACAACACATCCTTTATAAAAATTTAGAGTATAGCAATTAGTTGTAACGAAAATATATTCGTAGGATTTGATTCTATCTCCATCAAATTTAAAAACTTCAAGAGCAGTACTTATAGTAAAGTTTTTCTATAGATATGACATGTTAATATAAACAATTGATGAATAAAGGGATTAAGGGGGGGTCACAGAAGTTATTTTTGTTAATTGTACTAATAACAGTTTCTTCATGTTACTGTATTCTTAAATGTTGGATAAAAATAAGAAATTATTCTTTTGAATTGTGCTCCCTAGGTTTCCTTTAAAAGTAGAATTCAAACAATTTAAAAGGCAATTTTAATTTCTACTTTTCATTTGGATTTGCATTTTCTTGTGAAGAATTAAAATAATATGTATTATGACAAGAGAGATAGTATACTAGATACTCTTTCTTCACTATTAATTCAAAGTAATTGCAAGAGCAAAAGCCAGGTCCACTGTGTTATCTGAACTGCCTTAAGAAAGATCCAGTTACAAACTGGTAGTTTTTCAACACCCATAATAATAATGGCTTGCATAATAATTCAGATGCACTTCTGCATTGAAATATCGCTTTGATTTTATTAATTTCAAAAATGAGCTTTGGCTGAAACAGAATTTTCAACACATTAGAATTAATTGTGGTATTTTATTTTTGTTGAGTATCTTTCATAGGTGCATATATAAATCATCTGGTGTTGTGGATATGCTTTCATGGGTAAATAATCATGTGCTCGATCAGGTGTTCATCAAGCACATGGAAGTGGAATGCCAGCCCACTTAAAAGAACTGCATATTCGATGAATTTGAGAGCTCCGATTTAACATTTTTCCATCCAAATGAGTAAATCTCTGAAGAGTATAATGGAGCAACTTTATAACTTTATTTGACTTAAATTTCTCTCTCTCTCTGTCTCTCACTTACTATCTCAGTCTCTCTGTTTTTTGACAGGGTCCCACTCTGTCACCTGGGCTAGAGTGCAATGGTGTCATCACAGCTCACTCCAACCTCAAATTCCTGGGCTCCAGAAATACTCCTGCCCCAGCTTCTCAAGTAGTTGGGACCACAAGTGTGTGCCGTGCATGGCTAATGATTCTATTTTTTTTTTTTTGTGGTGGCGAAGGTCTTGCTTTTGCTCAAGCTGGCTTCAAGCAATCCTCTGACCTCAGCCTCCCAAAGTGCTACAATTACAGGCAGGAATCACCACATGCTCAGCCAAATTTCTTTCTTGATCTCTAGAAAAAGTGTGATATATTTTGATTTAGAACATGTATCAAAATATATTTGAGCACTACACTAATTTTTCTGCATTACTGAGTTTTAAACCTTATATACCAGGACTTTGGTATATAAAGATTAAAACTGTATATCATATGCAAATAAGAAATATGAAAATATACTTCATCTTTAAGTGTTAATACGGAAAAAGTGGGTATGAATACTTAAATATGAAGTATATTTTCATGTTTCGTATTTACATATAGTATATAATATAATATAGAATAAAATAAAGTAAAAATGTGTAATATGTATATGTTATATATATATAATATATACCATGAAATCCACTTATTATCTTCTCCACTTTCATTATCTTCCTCCTAATTTAACAAATAAACAGATCTATGTATAATTTTTCTTCCTAAGAATTTTAACCATACTTTGGCATCTTATGGCTTATTTTTATTCTATGAAGGGAAACATTTTTCAGTATTATATTCTACATAAGGTATTACTGGCTAGGCACCCATAGCACAGTGGTGAGGGCGCCAGTCACATACACCAAGGGTGGCGGGTTTGAACCCAGCCCAGGACAGCTAAACAACAATGGCAATTGCAAGAAAAAATAGCTGGTCATTGTGGCAGGCACCTATAGTCCCAGCTACTTGGAAGGCTGAGGCAAAAGAATCTCTTAAGACCAAGAGTTTGAGGTTGCTGTGAGCTGTAACGCCATGGCACTCTACCAAGGGTGACATAGTGAGACTCTGTCTCAATAAATAAATAAATAAATAAGCTCAGTGAGTAGGGCGCCAGCCAAACACCAAGGCTGGCGAGCTCGAGCCCAGCCTGAGCCTGCTAAACAACGACAACTGCAACCAAAAAATAGCACGGCGTATGGCAGGCACCTGTAGTCCCAGCTACTTGGGAGGCTGAGGCAAGAGAATCGCTTAAGCCTAAGAGTTTGAGGTTGCTGAGAGCTGTGATGCCATAGTGCTCTACTGAGGGCAACACAGTGAGACTCTCTCTCTCAAAAAAAAATGAAAAATAATATAATAGCTCCTTCAAGTATAGAAAGACATTTAGTTGTATGAAAAATATGTTATTTAAAGCCACATATAATGAGCTTTTATAATAAAATAAAATTGATTACTGAATTCAATAAACATAAATATGTTGATAAATAATAATGCAAAAGCTTCAAATAATCAAGTTATCAATGGGACTAGAAAACCAAGAGCAAAGCAACCTCCAACTTAGTGGAAGAAATAAAACCATTAAAGATCAGAGCATAAATAAATTGAAACAAAAAAATCAAATACAAAAGATCAACAAGATGAAAACTTGAGTTTTTTGAAACAATAAACAAAATTGACCAATCTTTCTCTAGAATAACTAATAAAAAAAGAAAGAACCAAATAAATAAAATCAGAGATGAGAAAGAAAACATTGCATCCGATGATAGAGAACTCAAAGGCTTGTTACAGTCTACTATGAGCTAGTATTTTCCAATTTATTAGCATATTGTCTCCAAAAACTGTATATAGAAGGAATATACCTCAACACAATAAAAGCTATATATGTACTATACTTATAGGTAGTATTGTACTGATTGGGAAAAAAAACTGAAAGCCCTTCCTCTAAAATTTGAAAAAACTACAAATATGCCCACTTTTACCATTGCTATTTAACATAGTAGTGGAAGTTCTAGCTATAGCAATCAGACAAAAGAAAGAAATAAAGGGCATCCAAATTTTTAAGCAGGAAGTCAAATTATCCTTGTTTATAGATGATATGATCTTATATCTAGAGTAACCTAAAGACTCTATAAAAAAAAAAATAATAACCTACTAGAACTACATTCAGCACAATTGAAGGCAACAAAATCAACATGCAAAAGTCAGTAGCAGCAAAAAAAGAAACCAAGAAGGTAATCCCATTCACTATAGTTACAAATAAAATTCAATACCTAGGAACAGACTCAACCAAAGAAGTGAAAGATCTCTACAAAGACAACTACAAAATATTGATGAAAGAAACTGAGAAAGGACACAAAAATTTGGAAAGCTATTTCATGCTCATGTGTTGGAGGAACCAATATTGTTAAAATGACCAAAGCAATCTACAGATTCAGTGTAAATTTAAATTTAAATTATACCGCAGAGCTATTACAACCAAAATAGCATGGTGCTAGCATAAAAACAGGCACATAAACCAATGGAAAAGAGAGAGTAGAGAATCCAGCACTAAATCCACCCTGTTACAGTGAACTTATCTTTGACCAAAGGTGCTAGGAATGTACGGTGGGGTAAGGACAGTCTCTTTAATGAATAGCACTGGGAAATCTGGATATCCATGTATAGAAAAGTGAAAATAGATCTTTTTCTCTCACCAGGATATTGGTCTGGGCAAGGATGTTTGAGTGACACCCCCAAAGCACAGACAACCAAAGCAAAAGTGGACAAATGGCATCATAACAAGCTAAAATCTTCACAGCAAAAGAAACAATCAATAATGCAAAGCGACAACTCACAGAATGGGAGAATAGATTTACCAACTACCCGACTGACAAGAGATCAATAACTAGAACATATGAGGTGCTTAAACAACTCAGGAAAAAAAATCAAATAATCTGATTAAAAAATCAACAAAACAACTGAAGAGACATTTCTCAAAAGAAGACACATAAATGGCTAATAGGTGTGTGAAAAAATGCTCAACATCATTAGTCATCATAGAAACACAAACCTAAACTACCATGAGATATCAGCTCACCCCAGTTAACATGGCTTTCGTCAAAACAAGAAATGACAAATGGTAGTACAATTGTAGAGAAAGGAGACTCCTTATACACTGTTGGTGGGAATGTAGATTAGTGCAACCACTCTGGAGAACAGTATAAAGGTTTCTCGAACAACAGATTGCTATATGACCCAGCAATCCCACTGCTAGGTATCACCCAAAAGAAAGAGAACAACCACAAGCCATCCTGAGCCAAAGAGCAAAACTGGAGGAATCACGTTGCCCAACTTTAAATTATACTACAGAGCTATTGAAAAAACATCTTCATCCTCATGTTTGTTGCACTATTATTCACAATAAAAAAGACTGGGAATCAATTTAAGTGCCCATCAATGGAGGAGCAGATAAGAAATCGTGGTACATATGTACAATCAAATATAGCCATAAAAAAGAAGGAAATACTGCCATTTGCAACAACATGCATAAAACTGGAGAAAAGGGGCAGCGCCTGTGGCTCAGTGAATAGAGTGCCGGGCCCATATACGAAGGGTGGCAGGTTCAAACCCGGCCCCAGCCGAACTGCAACCAAAAAAAAAAAAAAAATAGCCGAGTGTTGTGGCGGGCACCTGTAATCCCAGCTACTCAGGAGGCTGAGGCAAGAGAATTGCCTGGGTCCAAGAGCTGGAGGTTGCTGTGAACTATGATGCCACAACACGCTACTGAGGGCAACAAAATGAGACTCAGTCTCTAAAAAAAAAAACGGAGAATAGTAAGTGAAATGAGCCAAGCACAGAAGGACAAATCTCTCATGTTCTCACTAATGTGTGGTAGCTAAATGTTAAAACAATTGATCTCACAAACACAGGGAATAGAATAATGATCAGCAGAGGCTTAGATGGGTAGCAGGTGGGGGCAGTGGTTGAAGTGGGAATGGGTACAAAAATATAGTTAGATATTTAAACAGAATGAACAATAATATTTTTCAGCATGACAAAGTGACTATGGTCAACAATAATTTATGATATACCTTAAAATAACTAAAAGAGTAGAATTTGAATAGCCTTAACTAAAACAAATGGTAAATGGTTGAGGTTACAGAAATTAAATCACAATGATTTGATTAATACACATGATATGCTTATATCAAAATATCATGTGGATCCTAAAAATATATACAACTATTATGTGCCCATACTAATTAAAAATAAAAAGGAAATTGGAAGAATATATAAGAAATTAATAAAATCATTCCTTCCAGAGGGGTGATTGGAGGAGCATTAAGCAGACTGAGATGGTATGGTTTTGAAGTTTCATCATGTAATTTTTTAATATTGAATTGACTTTGGGACTATATAAGTGTATCACCAGTTCAAAAATTTAATTAAAGCAAAAAGAAACAAGAAATCCAAATGAGAGGAGCAAATGAGGACATACAAATCAAACATATAGTCTAACAGACAGCTAGAATAAATAGAAAAATAATTTGACAAGTAAATTAATAATAATTATTATTATTACTATTTTTTGAGACAGAGTCTCTGTTGCCTCGGCTAGAAATCAGTGGCATCATCATAGCTCACTACAACCTCAAACTTCTAGCCTCAAGTGATTTTCCTCCCTCAGCCTCCCCATTAGTTTGGACTGTAGGTGTGTACCATGGCTAATTTTTTCCATTTTCCATAGAGATGTGGTCTTGCTCTTGCTCAAGCACGTCTCAAACTCCTTGCCCTAAGCGGTTCTCCTGTCTCAATTTCCCAAAGTTCTAGGATTACAAGTGTAAGCCACTGTGAGTGCCAATGATTATTATTATATAACTGACATTTAAAATATCACTGTTGTAATTATAATACTTTTCATATATTGACACATTTGTTTCTCAGATCAGCCCTACATGACAGGTGGTATCATTATTGGCACTTTATACATGACAACATTTAACCCAGAGTGGTTCAAGTAACTTGTCCAAGATCACATAGCTAAGCAGCACAGCTGAAATTCTAACCTGGTATTTTGTCTTCAAAACCATGTTCTTCATCAGTGTTTTCCTAAACATTGAGAAAATCACATGATATCTTACCAGTTTTAATTGTTAGCCACGAGATACTGATATGTAGAAATTAAATTTAGAATTATCGGTCCACAAACAAATTTCGCCTTAACAGTGCATGTCCTTTTGCAGCATTTATTCTCTATTTTCACAAGGGGTGGAGGAAGATAATAACTACCTCTATTATAGACGGTATGGAAAAAATATAAATGCATAATTTACTATTTTGAGCACACTGCAAATGTAAGAAAAAAATAAATATAACTATGTTCAAATCCTGAAGATCTATAATTGCCATCTCAGTTCTGAAATTATCATAGGCAATTATTGCTCTAGGGAAGATCGCAAGCCAACAAAAGGTGAGACAAGTCCTAAGTGTTTCTGATTTGCCAAATCTTAACAATTTCCAAAATGTTCGTTTTTGGATCGTGAAATGTAATCAAGGCAAGATACAAATCCTTATTCCCTAAAGTAACTTATGATCTTTTCTTGCCTTAATCCTTAAGGTTTAATTTTTAATTAAAATGCAATATCTAGAATAGCAAATGTGTCAGTCTGAAGACAATTTTCTAGAGTCAATGTGAAGAAAAATATAAATAATGCCAGTAAGTCTAAAAGCACAAATCTAGTTAACATTTCAGGGACATTAAATGCATGTCCATACATAATTTTCTTAAATTAACCCAAACCTAGCTCAAAAAAAAAAAAAAATGTAGCCCTTATGTGTAGCCTTTAAAAAGTTGGCTATCAGTCTCTCTTTAACTTTTCATACCATCCACTTTACAAAAAAATCTTTTGTTCAGTTCTAACTTTTAATTCCCAGAAGCAGAAAACAACTGAATTATTGATAATTTTGAACAACTTGTAACTGACTTTATATATCAAGTGAATAGGTGAATTTTTAATTAGTCAAACATACCTACATACATATATATACATATATATATATATATGGAGAGAGAGAGAGAGAGAGAGAGTTAGTTTATGTTGCCCTCGGTAGTTCCTTGGCATCACAGCTCACAGCAACTTCTAACTCTTGGGCTTAGGCAATTTTCTTGCCTCAGTCTCTCAAGGAGGTGGGACTACATGCACCCTCCATAGTCCCTGGCTATTTTTTTGTTGTAGTTGTTATTGTTGTTAAACAGGCTGAGGCCCAGTTCCAACCTGCCAGCCTCGGTGCATGTGGCCAGTGCCGTAACCCCCGTGCTATGGGTGCTGAGCCAGCCAGCCAAATATTTGAAAAGTCTTTGAAAGCACTCTCTGGACTAAATTCAAATTTGGTTACTAAGTAAATGTTAGGTATTGTAAAGCAGATTACAATTGGGTAGCTTTGTTCAACATGACTATTTTAAGTTTAGTCCTGTTAAAGACATCTGTGTTCAGTCATTACAGACGACCATCTGATCAGTCTGTGAACATAGTGGTTAGAATTCCTTTTGAACTTATCTCTATGGGGATTATTAATCAGGTCAGTAGGTATAATTTCTCATGATAGATCTATGACCATGAGAAGTTAATGACTATTTTTGAATGCACACATATATTCTGTTTCTGAAAAGGAATGTCTGTTAGAAAAATGGAATGAGCACATCATTTGAATAGTAAACACTTGAAAGAGAAAAGAGTTTTTACTCTAAGAATAAACACATTTTCTAAGTAATGTGTACCAAAAACATCCAGAGGAAGAGGTTGTCATTAAGTGAAAACTTGCTATCTTGTTATGGGGGAGAGGAGAAGCAACTTAAATGTTTTAGAAACTTTATTTACAGTAAGGATAATAATCTTAAGTAATATAATTATTTTCACCCAAAGTGCTCCAAAACACTTAAGCAAAATAAATGACTATACTTTTCCTGTAAGGATCACCCATGAGATCCGTTATGATACTATCAACACCAACATGCTAAAATTACAAAATTTTCTAGAAGCTACTCAGCAGATGTATAAAGGTATTTGTTCACCTCATATATAACTGCAACCCTTGAGGTTATTATACCATCATGATTTAATTATTAAAATAAGCTCCTTGAATCTAATCAAAATTATGTGGAAAGTCACCAGTTTCCATTTTCAAACTAGACATTATAAACACGCATTTATCTTTTGAAGAAGGGGAGTCAAAAGGAGAAAGAAGACACATTAGTGTAAAATCTGAGGCTCTTTTTTCCCCCTAACTTATCTTTCTGATTTTGGCTTTCATCTCTTCTCACTTCAGTCACTTAACTGTGGTTCCAGATTCAAATCTGCTAGGTATGTGCACACCACCATGCTGGTGCATAGAATATTGTCCTGCTCTCATCCGCTTGATCATGGACAGACCAAGGCCTATTTATCCACTTGATGGAACTTATCACCTCTTCTGTGAAATCCTCTCCAGTCCCTCTGGGTGGAGTGAGCTATCTGTTCTCAGCCCGTGGTCCTTCATAGCACTCTCTGCTCTGTGGAGTGAGGGATCTGTTCTTCCCCGTGGTAATCCCTGTATTCCTCTCACATAGCACTCTCTGCTCTGTGGAGTGAGGGATCTGTTCTTCCCCGTGGTAATCCGTGTGTTCCTCCCTCATAGCACTCTCTGCTCTGGTGGTTTCTCACACTCAGCTCTGAGATCCTCACAGCAAAGAGAATGCCTTACAACTCTGTGTACTTTAGTAACTGACACAGTGATTGGCACTCATTTTTTTGGTGAGTTGAAAGGTGCTAAGTGTTTGAGGCAGACAGATCCCAAAGTGAATCTTGCCCAAAATACATCGATCGTCTAATTTCAACCAAGTAAATTATTGAAATTATTTAAACTCAGTCTAAGTTTCCCAATTTCTAGCACTAAAATAATACTTGTTGATGTTGTGCAGAAAGTAAATGTGTTATTTATACCATGAAGCATGATGTCTGAAATGTAGTAAGCACCCAGTGAATGATGGGTCCTGAGGATGCATGAGGGCAAAAAGGAGAGAGACCAGGAGGTTTGAAGGCTTCCAAAATGTGAAAAGGAAAGAAAGGGGTCCAGGAGATGAAGGAAGGGAATCTCCCTGGAGTACTTATAAAATGAGGTCTCCAACAAGCACAAAATACAGTAGAAATTGAGGAATCCTAATCGTACAATAGGGTTGTCTGGCACAGCAGAACATCTTGCTCTTTCTGCTAGTAGGAGAGAGAACACGTTTGTAGGTGGCAGGGATGGTAGCTGGTAAGGTGACTCTAGCAGAAAGTCCAGTAGGACAAAATAACAGATGGGATGGTTGTAAGTAAGCAGTTGCAGTAGTTCAAGTTATTAACAGAGGAAGAAGCAAGGAAGGCAGGCAATAGCAGCCACCAAATTGGAGAAGAAAGAAGAGTTAGGAACTCTGAGTGAGGCCAAGAAAATGTTTAATGAGTGTAGGAGTGTGAGAAAGGTAAGACAGGGTAATCAAAATCATAAAGAAGAAATATAGAATTTAATTTATCCAAAATAGAACAGTTTTTTATTAAAGACAAAGCAAATACAAATCTTATTTAAGAACATACAAAATGTAATGAATTCACTGTCCCCTAAACCTATCCGAACCAAACACATATCAAAACAGGGAGTCCAAGTCTTATCTTTCTTGGATCTCACTAACGTTCCAGTACTTATTAAGCTATTAGCAGAAGAACAAAATCCTGTATTTTGTTCCCATTATGTACAGAGTTACCCAAGTTAAGTCACACCAGGTCTGGTGTCCTACAAACATACTCTATCTCTTGGCTTCCTGGTTACGTGGTGCTGTTCACCAGAGATTGGTTTATTTATTGAACACAGTGTGCAAAGGACTAACTCCCTGTTCTCCCTACAAGAAAAGATTTGTCCTAGCATCTGAGAGTGTTGCTGGCAAATAGCTGTCAGCCAACTCACCCTTCGGGATTTCCTTAGCTGCTGAGAGCCACGTAGTCCAACTATACACTCCACTCTCAGGGCAACCCACATCTAAGGACTTATGGATACCAACTCAGGATAACGTAGACAGCTCATTCTAGCTGCACAGCCACCAAAGCCATCTGAGAAGGCTGTTGTCAAGGCTGAGGACAAGCTGATGTCTCTCTCTGTCCAATTCTGCTTCCTACCCTACCACCACAGCTATTGATCCCAAAGTTGTTTATCAATAATATTTTACTCAATAGATTCCTTCTCAGGCCATCCTTTTTGCAAAACCAAATCTATACATATAATACAAACTACTTAAAAATAAACTAAGCAATAATTTGCCTTTGGACACATTTTGTAAACTTTTCAGAAATAGCTATGACATAAAATAGGGAATACTTACCAATATAGTTGAGAAATTGAGTAAATTAGAAAATATCTAAACATTAATGATATAATTTATTTGCAAATATTCATTAGCTATCACCTATTTTATCACAGGAACTAAAATGGTAACCAAGGTCAGGTGCAGTGGCTCACACGTGTAGTCCTAGCACTCTAGGAGGCCAAGGTAGGTGGGTTGCTTGAGCTCAGGAGTTCAAGACCAGCATGAGCAAGACTGAGACCCCTATTTCCACTACAATAGAAAAACTAGATAGATGTTGTGGTGAGTGCCTGTAGCCCTATCTGCTCAGGGGACTGACGCAAGAGTATTGCTTGAGCCCAAGAGTTTGAGGCTGCTGTGAGCACCATGGCACTCTACCCAGGGTGACACAGTGAGAGTCTATCTCAATAAATAGATAAATACATGAATGAATGAATGAAGTGGGAACCAAGATACACATGACACCTTATATTAATTGTACCCACAAAAATAGTAAAAAGCTATTTAAAAACAAAATAATGTGATTTGAGGGGTCAGGAGAAAACTTCTAAATAAGAATCAAAAATGTTTTCACATAGTAAATGAGAAAATCTCATGAATGTTATGTCAATCAGGTTGATAAAAATATCTCAGATTGTATGTGAAACCCGCACACTCTACCCCATGATTGAATTATTGTACACAGCTATGATTCAATA
>CAUYRH010065889.1:0-54052 GCA_963574655.1 Perodicticus potto | reverse complement strand
ATTAAAAAAAAAAAAATATGTTATAAAGCAAACATAAAGCAAAAAAAAAAAAAAAAAAAAAACAGATAATATGTGTCATTCTACCAAGTCTAGTTCTAAAACTTATCAGAAACAATATATTTAGAATAAACTCATATATAAAACATTTAGGGGACTGAATGTAAAATCCCCCAAAGTGTGAAGTCAACAAAAGGCTATCATGAATGACAAAACACTCATCAAGGGATGGGTTAAAAAATAGATTGGACATAGCCAAAGAGAGAATTGTGAACAAGAATATAGATCTGGAAAAAAAAAAAAAAAAAACAACAGAGGGCAAGACAATAAAGGATAGAAAATGCTGAAGCATTTGGAGGATAACTGAGTTTATGTAACATTAATCAGAGTTAAATCCCAGGAGAAGTGAATAATGAGAATGCAGTAGAAGGAAATTATGAAGAGCTAGGAATTTTTCAGAGCTTGAAGTAAATAATAGATAGATCAAGAAAATATTAAATATGTAAACCAAGATAAAAAAGAAAGTAGAGAATTAAGAGAAGTGAGGGAAGAAGGAAGAAACTTTCCACTGGACAAAATTACCACACAAATTCATAATATGAAAGACAACATCTTACAATGTCCAGGTGGCAATCTCAACCTCTAGTTCACTGTAACCATTTTTGTGTAGCCTGATTTTAACCAAGACCTCTGATCAAGCAGAGACTGAATATGCAACCATGGGAAACACATTTTCAAGTTAGTTCTTTGTTCTAATAGAGAAGAGCCTATTTTTACTTCTATTTCTTTTAAGATGTCAATATCTGATGAAAAAAACAGTGTATACAGTAGAACCTCCATAATTGACCACGTCTGTGTGTTGACAGCCCCTTAGGTGGTCAACTTAAAGAGGTTCTTCTATATTTGTTTCTGCTTAGCAGCATACACTTTCTCTTGTAGGATGCCAACCCTACTTTACAATGCATTGTCTACTGGCTGACATAGTAAATGAGTCTTCAATAAGCTATTCTGTTGTTTTATTAGGCCATAGTTTTTTGGTGGAAAGGTATGTGTTAAGCCTGGTGAATTCTGTCACATTCCATTTCTTTGTTGTAAAAAGGGTTATACGATGAAAAATAATGTGACTGATGACATTAAAGTTAATAAAATATAAGTAACATTATGGGGAGTGATCCAAGTCCATATTCAAATTTCTTCCAATGAGCATTTTTTTTTCCAGGACTATTTTGGATAAAAGATACACATGCCAGATTCATTGAAATAACTGAGATATATTCCTTAAGGAATGTTGCACATCCTTATAAGGCTTACTAGAAATTGGATTAAAATAGAATCCTGTCTGCATAATAATAAAAATGTTCTCAGTCTGTCTTGTCTGTGCATTTTAAGTGCATACCCAAATGAGAAAAGTGGCAGAGTTTTATATCAATTTTATCTATTCTGTAGATCATTTCAGAGGAAATGGACATCTGAATAATATATGAACATTTTTTCAATATATGAACATCATATGCCTATCTATTTAAATGTTGTTTAAATTCTCTCATATTTTATTATTTTTATGTTATAAATTTTACATAAATAAATTTTTATTAAATTTAATCCTGTTTTTGATATTGTCTGCTAATGTAAAATAATATCTGTAATTTTAAAAAAATTTTAACGCTAACATTCTGAAATAAAACGAACTTCTATATATAGACCTAGAATACTACAAATTTTCTATATTTTTAGCTTTCTTAAGATCTTTTATATAGATGATCATCTGAATATCTGTGACACAATGCTTTCTACACTCATTACATTTGGTTCATTTTTCTTGGATTATTACACTGATCAGGAGTTCCCCTGTACAATATTGAGTAGAAATGATGAGAGTACCTTACCTTGTTCCCAATCTTTGGGTAAATCAGTGTTACACCAATTAATATGATTATAGCTTTAGTGTTTTTGTAAATGTTCTTTATAAGATTGCAAAAGTTCCTCTCCATTTTGCTGAAATTTTTATGAATAAATGAATTCTGTCAAAAGATACATTTGCATCTATTGAGATGATTATATGATTTTTATTTTTGATAATATTAATTGTATTTATTTGTTTTCAAATATTAAGTCAGCTTGCAGTGCTAGGATAAATGATGCTTGCTCACGTTTATTTTTTATGTATAATGCTGTATTTATTTGGTAATATTTTGTTAAGTTTTACATATACTTTCATCATGGTCATTGTTTTGTAATTTTCATCTCTTGCAATGTCTTTGTCTGGTATTGTTAGATTATTGTGGACCTCAAAAAATACCTACGGAAAAGTCCCCATCTCTTCTAATTTGTAGAAGAGTTTGTGTAGAGTTTGTAATATTGTGTATTATCAAAATATTTAGCAGAATGCACAAAAGTAGTCATCTCACCCTATATTTTTCTCTCTGTGAAGATTTTTAAATGTATATTAAATTCATTTAATGTAAGCAAGATCTTTCAGATTATACATTTTTTCTTTTTTTTTTCACCTTTCTTCTCCCTCCCTTCCTCCCCCTTTTCCTTTCTCATCTTTCATTCTTTCCTTTTTCAACAGCCATGGTTCAATGATTCAATTTTATGCCTCTTTGAATAGCCTGGTTCTGGGCTAAGAGCAAGTAAGGAAACTGTATGGATACTGAACATTGAGAATTAGTAGAAGCTTCTGTAATGAAATAATATTTCAGCTAAAGCTTGAGAAAAGTATAATAGTTAGCCATAAGGGGATTTTTTTTTTAAACAAAAGGGACAGAGAATTGAAAAATGCTTGGAATTTATAAAACACAGAAAAATATCAGTGAATGTTGAATATAATGAAAAGGAAAGTAACTGTAAAGGAATTCAGATCATGCTGAGCCTTGTAGACTATGTTAAGATTCGGAGTTAAGTGGGGAACAGATGATAGTTTTTATTTTATTTTATTTCATTTATTTTATTTTATTTTGACAGATTTGGGAGGAACATGCACAGTGTTGTTACACACTTATAGTGTGCACCTGTGAAGTCTGGACTTATAGAGTAACTATCACCCAAATAGTGTATGTACATTTGCCCATTAAGTAATTCTTCATTTCTCATCTCCTCCCACTCTTCTACCCTCTCACCTTTCCAAGTCTCCACTGTCCACTATTCTACTCTATGTCTATGTGGACACAGTATTTAGTTCCCACTTATAATTGAGAATATGCAGTGTTTGACTTTCTCTCTTTTTTTTCTCCATAATTCCAGTTCCATCCATGTTGCTGCAAAAGACATGATTTCATTCATTTCTATGGCTAACTAGTATTCCATGGTATATATACAACATATTTTTTAGTCCAATCATTTGTTGATGGACATTTAGTTTGATTCCATATCTTTATTGATGTGAACAGTGCTGTGATAAACATATGAGTGCAGGTATCTTTTTAATATACAAATGTATTTTCCTTTGTATATATTTCCTTTGTACATATATGTATAGTAGGATTGCTGGATCAAATGTTAGTTCTAGTGTTAGTTCTTTCAGAAATATCCAGAGTATTTTCCATAGAGATGACTAGTTTACATTCTCACCAACAGTGTGCAAACATTCTCTTTTCTCTACATCCTTGCCAAAATCTGTTATTTTCTTATTTTATAGTAATAGCCATTCTGACTTATGTAAGATGTTATTTTATTGTGGTTTTAGTTTTTATTTCTCTAATAATTAGCAACACTAAACATTTTTGCATATGTTTGCTGGCCATTTTTATATCTTTTTTTGAAAATATGTGTTCATGTCCTTTGCCTACTTTGTAATGGGATTATTTGGGGGTTTGTTGTTTATCATTGTTGTGGTTGAGATCTTTCTATATTCAGAGCCTTTGAACCTCTGCCTGAGAAAGATATTGACTATTCCTCAGATAGGAATGTGGTTAGGGCTCAAGAAATCTATCTGTTTTATTTTTGAATGATCATGACTAAGAGATCAAAAGTGTATGTGAAGAGCAATTTGTATGTAGGTTTTTGACATAAAACTATTCTTGACTTCAAAAAATAAAATTCTGACAGGATATTTTTGTCATCTTTACTTTAATAAATTAATCGAAGAAAGTGAAAGCAGTGATAAGTAGAATCTTTAACTTTGTATGATGTCAATTCATGAGAAGGACTTTGCTTATCAGGGCTTGATGCGTTGCCACTTTCTTTCCGTCTTTGTCTGAAATCATCTTGTCACCCCAATTAAACTATTCATCCAAACTGTTGGCCATCCAAAGTGACATATTTTAGTCTTACTTTCCCACCCTTTTATGAATATTACTTACTCATCATTTTATTACTTTTTTCAAGGTATTCATTCATTTTTTTTATCATTTACAAAACACACATTTACTGATGTCTGTTATATTCTGGGCCCTGTTTGGGATTCTGGACATATAACTTATGTAAGACCCAGACCTGCCTCAGAGGTGTTCATTGTACATATTCCTTTTTATTTACAGTTACGGTTATTAGAACTTGACACAGAGCTCAAATGAAACTAAATCATGGCTTTATTTTTTTATTTAATAAGCTTTCGCCAAATTGATGATCTGAGATGAACTTTCAAATTTTGCAATGGAATGAATTCCCTTATGCCTTCTCCGTGTTTCTCTGGGGTTAGAGAGGAAAGAGACCAGGGAGATGCAATCATCCCGTTCCCATTCCCATTTCCACAGCATGCCAACCTTGCCTTTGGTAACAGCCTTTAGATTATGGGAATGAGAAAACCTTGTCCCTAATCCATAGCCTCTCCAATGTGTGTAGCCCTTACTAAAATACCCAGGAAGCAAATTAATTCAAGGACATAAGATCTACTGTGGGAGATGGAAGCCCTGTGTCTCAGCAGAAACATTTGAGTGGATTTGTGAAAGTTGATACCGTGAGAAGGTGTGTTTCCGTCCACTTCCCTCATCTCTGATGTTATGTCCGGCACATAGTAGGTATTCCTTAAATGCAATTAACATCAACTCCTCTACTGCCTACCCTCTTCATTATAATCTTTATTTGTTCTTTTCCATCATTTTATTCACCCTTCTTACATTTGTTTTTTTTCTATATATATATTTCTTCTTCTTCCCATTTCCTTTTCTTCTCTCCTTATTTATTTATTTATTTATTTATTTATTTATTTATTTATTTATTTATTTATTTATTTGTATTTGTAAAGTAAAATTCAAGTCCAGGAGGTATTCCCATATACTCCTACATTGTACCCCAGGTGGAAACTTGCTGAGCACCTCCACCCCATTTTGATGCTTTAAGTTCTTTTTTTTTTTTTTTTTTTATTGTTTGGGATTCATTGAGGGTACAAAGAATTAGATTACACTAATTGCATTTGTTAAAGTTCCTCTTATAATTGTATCCCACCCCTAAGAGGAATGCTATACATGCTGACCCCCTATTTCCCTCCGTCCTCAACCTCTCCCCACTTGCTCATTCCCCTACCTACCTTTTGTATTAGCTCATCTACTGCCTTCATATTAGAATTGAGTACATTGTATTCTTGCTTCTCTACTCTTGTGATGCTTTACTAAGAAGAATGTGTTCCACCTCCATCCAGATTAATATAAAAGATGTAAAGTCTCCATCTTTTATACTGGCTGAATAGTATTCCATGGGATACATATGCCACAGCTTGTTAATCCATTCCTGGGTTGGTGGGCATTTAGGCTATTTCCACAAATTGGAGATTGTAAATTGAGTTGAGATAAACAGTTTAGTGCAAATATCCTGATGATAAAAGGGACATTTTTTCTTCTGGGAGATGCCCAGTAATGGGATTGTAGGATCAAATGGGAGGTCTAATTTGAGTTCTTTGAGGATTCTCCATACTTCCTTGCAAAAGGCTGGATTAGTTTGCAGTCTCACCAGCAGTGTAATAATGTTCCCTTCTCTCCCCATCCATGCCAAGATCTTTGAGACTTTGTGATATGAGCCATTCTTACTAGGTGATACCTCAGGGTAATTTTGATTTGCATTTCTCTGATGATTAGGGACTATGAGCATTTTTTCATTTGTTTGTTAACCATCTGTCTGTCTTTTTTAGAGCAGCTTCTATTCATGTCTCTTTCCCAGAGATATATAGGATTTGGGGATCTTTGTTTGTTGATTAATTTGAGTCCTCTATAAATCCTAGTTATCAAGCTTTTGCTTGATTCATAATGTACAAGTATCTTTTAAAATTGTGAAGGTTGCATGTTTGCTTTGATTGTTGTTTCCTTAGCTGTACAGAAGTTACTCAGTTTAATTAAATCCTATTTGTTTATTTTTGTTGTTGTTGCAATTGCCACAGAAGTCTTCTTCATAAAATCATTCCCCAGACCAATATCTTCAAGGGTTTTTCCCACAGTTTATTTGGGGATTTTTATTGTTTTATGCCTTAGATTTAAATCTTTTGTCCATCTGGAATCAATTTTTTAAGTGGTGGGAGGTGTGGGTTCAGTTTCAGTCTTTTACATGTGGTTGTCCAGTTCTCCCAACACCATTTATTGAACAGGGATTCATTTCCCAAGTATATGTTCTTGTTTGGTTTATCAAGTATCAGGTGGCTCTCAGATGTTAGTTTTATCTCAGGGTTTTCTATTTGGTTCTAAATGTCAATATCTCTATTTTTGTGCCAATACCATGTTGTTTTGATCACCATGTTCTTATAGTATAGCCTAAAGTCTGGTAGGGAGATATCCCTAGGCTTTGTTTTTATTGCTAAGAATTGCCTTAGCCTTACAGAGGTTTTTTTTTTTTTGTTCCATACAAAACAAAGAATTATTTTCTCTAAATCTTGAAAGTATGTTGATGGTATTTTAATAAGGATTGCATTAAATCTGTAGATTGCTTTGGGAAGTATAGACATTTTGACAATGTTGATTCTTCCCAGTCATCAGTATGGTATGTCCTTTCATTTTTTAGTAAATTCTGCTATTTCTTTTCTTAGGGTTTCATAAATTTTTTTGTACAGGTTCTTCACCTCTTGTGTTATGTATGTTCCTAGGTATTCCATTTTTTGAAGCTACTGTGAAAGGAAATGTGTCCTTGATTAGCTTTTCATTTTGGCTATTATTAGCATACAAAAAGGCTACTGATTTGTGGGTATTGATTTTATATCCTGAGACATTACCGTATTTTTTGATTACTTGTAGGAGTTTTGTAGTTGAGTCTTTGAGTTCTCTAAGATCATATCATCAGCAAAGAAAAAGAATTTGACCCCCTTTGCCCTCTTTTGGATGCCATTTCCTTCTCTTGCCAGATTATATTGGCAAGAACTTCCACCACTATGTTGAATAGTACTGGTGACAGAGGATGATCTTGTCTATTTCCAGTTCTCAGTGGAAAAGCTTTCAGTTTTACTTCATTCAGTGTAGTGTTAGCTATGGGTTTGTCATAAATGGCATCAATCAGTTTAAGAAATTTCCCACCTATGCCTATGTTCTTACATGTTCTAATTGGAAAAGGAATTTTATCAAATGCTTTTTATGCATCTATTAAGAGGATTATATGGTCTTTGTTCCTGCTTCTGTTAATATGGTGAATTACATTTATGGACTTGCATGTGTCAAACCAGGCTTGCATCCCTGAGATGAAGCCTACTTGATCATGATGTATAATATTTTTAATGTGAGCTATAAGCTATTGGCTAGAGTTTTATTGAGAATTTTCCATCTATATTCATTAGTGAAATTGGTATGTAGTACTCCTTTTTAGTTGGGTCTTTTCTTAGTTATGGTATCAGAGTGATACTTGCCTCATAGAATGTGTTGGTGAAGATTCTTTGCTTCTCAGTGCTTTGAGACAGTCTCTGCAGTATGGATATAAGCTCTTCTTTGAAGGTTTTATACAATTGTGGTGTGAAGCCATCTGAACCAGGTCATTTTTTTATTGGGAGACTTTTTAATTGTTTTTGATGGTATCCCATCTAAGAACACAGTGGCAAACAATCCTCAAACCCTTTGGCTGGCATAAATAAGTTTTTGTCTCAACTTGATATTACATTCAGAAGAAATCTAAATAACTATAGGCCACAAATAAACAAACTCAATTCAATGAAGGATGTAGAACAAAAGAAAAGTGGAAACTACTTTTTCTTAGATGATTAGACTGAATCTGATAATATTGATAAGCCATTTATTAAAAGCAACATTTACTAGGATTTGTTTCATATAAAACTTGAATCAGGTTTTATACCCCACATGCTCTGTACTTTATGTAACATCAATTGCCAGTTGTGTTGTAAATTACAATCTAGACGCAGAAAATGCCACTTTTCTATTCTTAATGATAAGGCTCTTTGTGCATACTATTCTAAAATGAAGACATTTCAAGCTATACAAATTACCTCCAAAGTTTTCATGACATATGGGAAGATAATCAGTAGGTGTACTATATTTACATACCAAATGCTGACAGTGTTGCCCCATTTAAAAAATCTTGAAAAAAGGTTCTGTAATTATATGGTTTGCCAACTATGCCAGTATAATGAAACTGCCCTTATTTCAAAAGCCAGTTGAACACTCCACTGGTGAGATTTGATAAATAAATATCAGGATTATAAAAAAACAAAAATAAAAACAAAAACCTCAATTCTTGAAATTGATCTGTTCAAGAGATCTGTTTCTTCTTGGTTAAGTCTAGGGAGATGGTGTGAATCCAGGTATTGATCCATTTCCTCCACATTGTCAAATTTCTGGGCATAGCATTTCTTATAGTACTCAGAGATGATCTCTTGTATCTCTGTGGCATCTGTTATTTCTCTTTTAACATTTCCAGATGAGGTTATTCAAGATTTTATTTTCCTCTTTCTAGTTAATTTGGCCAAAGCATTACCAATTTTATTTATTTTCTTGTAAAACCTACTTTTTATTTCATTAATTTTCTGAATGATTCTTTTGTTTTTAATGTCATTAATCTCTCATTTAATTTTGATTATTTCCTTTCTTCTGCTGGGTTTGGGATTAGATTGTTCTTTTTCCATTTCTGTAAAGTGGTTTTTGAATTAGTTAATGCACTCTCTTTCTGGTTTTTGAATGTAGGCATCTAACATGATAAATTTCCCTCTTAAGACTGATTTTTCTGTTTCCCATAAGTTTTGGTAACTTGTGTCTTCTTTGTTGTAATGTTTGAGGAATTTAATGATTTCTTCTTATATCTCTTCCTGAACCCAACTGTCATTCAGCATAAGGTTGTTTAATTTCCATGTCTTTGTGTGGGATGAACATTTTTGTTGGAGTTGAGTTTTACCTTTATTTCCTTGTGGTCTGAGAAGATACAAAGTATAATTGCTATTTTTTTAATTTTGCTGAGTTTTGATTTATATCCTAGGATGTGGTCTAGTTTGAAGTATGTACCATGGGCTAGTGAAAGAAATATTTATTCTTTAGCTTTAGGATGGTGTGTTCTGTATATGTGTATTAACCCTGTTTGTTATAGGGTCTCATTTAAGTCCCTTGTATCCTTTTTTAATTTCTGTTTAGAAGATCTGTCCAGTTCTGTCAGAGGGGTATTAAAGTCCCCAGTTATTATGGTGTTATGGAATATCATATTACTCAGACCCATCAAGGTCTGTTTCATAAATCTGGGAGCATTTAATTTGGGTAGATCAAATTTTAAAATTGAAATGTTGTCTTGTTGTATTGTTCCTTTGACCAGTATAAAGTGTCCATCTGGGTTTTTCTTAACTTTAGTTGTTTAAATCTACCTGTATCTGAAAATAAGATTGCAACCCCTCCTTTCTTCTGATTGCCATTTGCTTGAAATACTGTCTTCCAACCCTTAAACCTGAGACTTGATTTGTCCTTCAGGGCTGGGTGTGTCTCCTGGAGACAGCATATGGATGGCTTGTGCTTATTGATCCAATCAGCAAACCTATGCCTTTTCAGTGGCAAATTCAGTTCATTGACATTTATCGAGAGAATTGATAAGTGTTGTGGAGTTCTATTCTTATTATTTTCTGAAAGTCCATTGTATAGTTTCATCCTTTCTGCTATTCTGGAAGCTAAGTTTTGACCTTTAGCTTCTGGGTGTTTACTTTGCTGTAGTCCATTGTGGCTGTCAGTGTTGAGAACAGATCTACATATTTCCTGTAGAGCTGGTCTTGCTGTGGTGAATTTCCTCAGTGCTTACATATCAGCAAAAGATTTGATTTCTCCTTCAATTTTGAAGCTTAATTTACCAGGATACAGAATTCTGCACTGAAAATTGTTTTGTTTGAGGATATTGAAGGTAGATGACCATGCTCTTATGGCTTAAAAAGTTTCAGTTGAAAATTCTGCTGTCATCCTAATGGCTCTGCCTCTGTAGGTCAGTTGGCGCTTACTCCCGGCTGCTTGCAGAAATTTTTCTTTCATCTCTACTTTGGACAGATTCATTACAATGTGTCTTAAAAAGCTCTCTTTGAGTTGAGATGACAAGCATTTTGATATCCATCTGAAAGGAGTGTGTTGGGATCTTTAGCAAAACTTGGGAAGTTTTCATTTATGACAGTGTTCAGTAGGGATTCCATTCCTTTGGGATAATCTTCTTCCCTTTCAGGAATCCCTATTATTCATAGTTTGAATGCTTCGTGGAGTCTTGTAGTTCTCTTGTCACCTATTCTGCTTTATCTTTCTTCTTTTCTGCCTCTTTCGCTATCTGGGTAAAGTTGATAACTTTGTCCTCTAGCTCTGAAGTTCTTTATTCTCCATGGTGTAACGTATTTTTGATACTTTCTACTTCATCATAACATTCCCTAATTGTCTATTTCATTTTTTTAAACTTCACCATATTCTTTCTATATTCTACATATATCTCATCTGACTTTTGGTTCTGTCTTTTCATTGTCTCATCCATTCCTTTTATTGTTTTTATCATACGTATTTTAAATTCCCTTTCTGTCAAGTCCATTAATTCTTTATAGGTGGAGTCTTCTGCAGCAACTGTCTCATGATCCCTAGGGGGAGTCCCTCTCTTTTGGTTTTTCATGTTGCCTGGATTTTTCTGTTGGTTGCTCCTCATGTATTCTTTCTTCCTGTTCACCTCTTTATCCTCCTTTTTCCTTGTCACTGTCTCCTTTGTTTCAAATTACTTTGTCTCAGAGCTTAGGTCAAAAGAAGGAGAAGGTTAAAGCAAAAGCAAAGAGAAACAAGAGGAAAAGAAAGAAAGAAGGAAAAATAAGGAAAGAGAAAAAGAAAATAAAAAGATAAAAAAGGGAAGGGGAATGAAAGAACAGAATTGAAGAACAGGAGAGAATGAGGACAGGAAGAGAGAATGAAAGTTAAAGAACAAATGGTAATGAATGGCATGAATGGTAATGAATGTTGTTAAGCTACACCTATAATTCAAGGATTGTGAGGGGCAGGGTTAGGTGAGTTCCTTGAAATCAGGAGCATAGCCAAACTCTACCTTCTGACCAAAAATATAGGAATCCTTGCTCTCGATGAAAGTAAAAATGGAAGTTAAGAATAGAAGCAACAAAATAAAGGTAAAAAAGCTCAAATAGCCAAAAACTGCAGCAACTTCAGCAATATTGAAAAAAAGAGAAAAAACATAAAGAATAAAAAAAAAGTGAAAATAAAAGTAAAGTAAATATAAAAATACTAAAAAAAAATTTACATATAGTAGAAGGGACCAACATTAACAGAAATACATATGTTCAAATGTGTCACTGGGTCACCAGGTGGTGCTGTGATGTTTTTAGGAGATAGAGAGCACAGCCAAAAACCTCTGTAGTTCCTGTTCTAAACTTAATTGCCTTTAGTGACCACCTGATTGTTGCTTTAGCATTCAGACCATGCTAAGTAGGGATCTTAAAACTCACAAGAATCCTTTGGAGAAGGTCTCACAGTGCCCCCTGACTCCAGTTCCCATTGGGTTACAGGAGTCTCTCAGCCTGTCCCAAGAGTGGAGTTCTGATCCCAGAGTGTGGAGTTAAGATGGCCAGACTTAGTCTCCTACTAAGACCTTCTCAGGACCTTCTCATAATGGCAGGCCCTGGTCGCTGAGCCCTTCCCAGTATGACTGCCTCACCAGCCACCAAATTGATGGGAAATTCACTCAACCAGCATTCACTCCAGGAGACATGCCCAGCCCTGAAGGACAAATCAAGACCTCTGAGTGAGGTCCCCATTCCAGGTATGGCTGGATTCTCTCTTTTTCCTAGTCATTCTAGGAGTGCTCAGCTGGATGATCCTTCTGGCCTGCCATCTTGTTCTGCCTGCACTCTTCCTCCTTTGACTTTTATCTTCATGAGCATCATGTGATCTTTCAAAAAAAACACAAAAACAAAGGAATAGCATAAGGAATCACTAAGTATCCATTACTGAACCTCAGTAGCTGTCAATGGATGACCAATTTATTTTTGCATACACCCTATTTACAGAGTTCCCTGATCAATGGCCAATTTGAAGAAAACCAGTCTATGTATTATTTCATTTTTAAATGCTTCAATAATAACTTAAGGAGATAATTTCTCTTAAAAATGTATAGAAAATGCACACATGCAAAAAAATAGTGCATTATTACTCTTGAATGTCTAGCCTCTCACTTGTCTTATAGAAATATTTATATGCTTGATTTGTTCACATCAGAGTCCAATTACATGCCACATGTATAAATAACACATTTGCTTGAAATATTTTTGTAAAAAATGTTTCCTTTCATTCTTTTTTACTTTTTCTCAATTATTCATAAAGAAAACAATTTGTAGAAATTCCCATAGCATTTTTCACATTTGCTTTTTGCTCACATGTTCCCTATTTATAAATTAGTCTATAGTTCCACAAGCTTGATCAGATTCAGGTTTACCTCCCTACCTCCTTACATGCTTACCTTCTTCCCTTCCTCCCTCCCTCTCTCCCTTTCTTCCACCTTCCTTCTGTCTTTCTTTTGTTTCTGTATTGATTTATTTATGTGAAAGAATGTTTACTGGGTGGCACTATACATTTACTATTGCATCACATTGGCAAATAAAATACAAATTGTGTGTGTTGTCAAGATCAGAAGTGAGAATGATTATATTTAGGAAGGAGAATATCCTGAAGGTCAAGAATAGATGGTAACTTTTTTTTCTATTCTGAAAATGTATATTTTTGTGAAGTTTGTAGTTTTACATGCATATGTACACATACATGTACAATGCCATTTTCCAAAGTAAAGAAAAAGTGCTAATGTATAGGAAAAATAAGAAGTGGAAGAGAAGAATGAGGAGGAAAAAGATTAAGCTGTGGTTCCAGTGTTTTCAACCTGATATATATATTTACTATAAAGTTCCCATTGTCCTTTCATCTCATGGTTTTAGCACCTCTTGATGGTGAGCACACAGATCCATTATTTTATTTGATGTCTTAATGCTTTTTTTAATAAAGAGATTCATAAATGTTCTGATAGTTCAACCTGAATTTGACTTCTAGGATAAATAGAGTTTCAGAGAAGGCAAAACTACCTATTACAGAAGATTTGGTTGAGGAATAAGGTAAGATAATACACATCTATAGCAATATTTCTCTAGTTTTTAAGTCTAGGAAGAGTACTATACTGATAATTCTAGAGTTTGTGTAAAAGAAGCAGTCAAACTCTATAAGTAGACAATTGTCTTAGTAAAGCAGAGGAGAGAAAATCTATGCAAGAAATTGAAACTGAATCTACTTCTCTATGCTTCTTTAAGAAACTGCATCTTTTTCTGCCTGCTATTGTTTAGTAATAAGGTATATTAAATTTTTCTTATGTCCGTAGTGAACAATGTTCTTACCTTGCTGAACCAGTTGGCATTACCCATGACCAATTGCTTTGGGCAATAGAGAAGTCCTTGGTTGAGTCTCTCAGAACACCTTCCAGCACTGGAGTGTGCAAACATTGGGATTGAAGCATTCCTTCAATCCCATGGCCTGTATGCATTGTACCTAAAACTATTTCACCACCAACCCTCCCCCTGCGCCCCCAACAAACATGTTAATTCAATGTCTGTATCTTTCCTTGCATTTCCCCATAAGTTGGCAATGGAATTACAGACAGAAACATAGCTTGAAGAGAAAATAAGTATGTATTCTGGATAGAAATGGTTTAAAAAGAGAGTTTTGAGCTGACAATTTTTCTCCCTTGCTGGGACTCCTTTTGGGTCTATCACAGATTCCTCAGTCCTTCCACTGCAGGACATTAGAGCATCAGGGGTTCAACTGCACTCACATTTTGGTTATCTAAGTTAAGAGATCCAGTTCATAAGTAAATTTGGCCTTTTAGCTCTTGGTTCTTTCATCAACCTTTTGTTCAGTGTTCTGGGCATTAATTTTTCTGCCCAAGGAGAAGTCAGGGAAGAATATGGAGGTGGTTGTCAAAACCATCCATTTTCTCCTTGGAGGAAACTCTATGGAAACATTCAGTGGGCATGAGAGGAGGTACATGTTAATCATGCCTAGCATGAACTTCAAGATTACTTGTGGCTCTAAACTATGGTTGAAAATGAAAAGAAATAACAGGAAAAAAATCCCACATTCCTTTTCCTCATGTGGGTTGGAGTAGGAACTATTTGGCTCATTATTTTTAATGTGGAGTGAGGTAAAAAAGAGACAGGGAATGGATGGCAAGTGGAGAAAATAATAGTGCTTTCCCCAAGAGAGTGCTGTAAAGGTGAGAAGTCAAACCATGAAGAGGTCAAAAGTCATGGTTAGAAGCCAAACCATGAAGAGGCTGCACAGGGTGTGCAGAAAGTCTGCAATAAACATGATCTGCCTCGCCAGCCCCCTCTTGTGTCATTCTTTCCAGGAGTCACCCGTACCATTCATTTCTCACTTATCTTCATGTAAAAATAAAGGACAGCAACACTGCAGACTTTTGGGCTCAATCCAGACCTTATGACTTTCCCTCTACTGGTAATTCTTGCAACATCATGCGTTTTCATTCTGGGAGCCTCTAGTTGTGGTCACTATAAAAAATGGCACTGAAGTCAACTTCTATAAGCACAGAATCTTATTTTTCCCTTAATATTTATCTTATAAAGGTACATGCCTACCCATGAGAGGAAAAATACCCAGTCAGCGGGGTT
This sequence comes from Perodicticus potto, assembly GCA_963574655.1. Classification (NCBI taxonomy): domain Eukaryota; kingdom Metazoa; phylum Chordata; class Mammalia; order Primates; family Lorisidae; genus Perodicticus; species Perodicticus potto. The sequence goes on along the minus strand of CAUYRH010065889.1, from coordinate 39,033 downwards.
ATTTATCTTCAAGCTATAGAAGGGAATATAGCAACTTCTTAATAAGGCTTACTAGGCCACTGTGGCATTTTTAGAACCCCGAAACATTTCTAACACTCCAGGATATCTACCCTGCTGCTTCTATATCCTCTTTATCCAGGATATAGCAGTTTTGTCAAAAGCTCTCTCTCAAAGCTTCTGCAATATATTAATTTCCTATTTATGAAAGTATGTATCCTTTACAATAAATCCAAACATCAATATTGAAGTTAATTATATACAGAACTACTCTGGACTCCAAGTTTAAGTTTGAAGCTTTAAATTCAGTAAAATAAATCTGTGCACTGCAAGGTAAAGCACCCTCTACATAAGCATGTACAGCTTCAGAGAAGGCATTCCACAGTAAATCACTTTAGTTAATATTGGAAATCTAAATAAAAGTTTTCAATTTTCACTTTCTTAAAGACATAGGATGAACATCAGGCCGGTTGTTTAAATATTCAAATCCTCTGGACCTTTCTGGTATCTGTGCATTTTATTCTGCGTTAGCAAGTATCATTGATATGAGGATTTTTATTGATTGATTGATTGATTGCAGTTTTTTTTGGCTGGGGCTGGGTTTGAACTTGCCACCTGTGGTGTACGGGGCTGGCACCCTATTCCTGTGAGCCATAGGTGCTGCCCTATAGGGATTTTTTTGTTTGTTGGTTTGTTTTTTGCCTTATCCTCACCCTAGGCCTTTTTATTAAATTCTCCATTGAAACAGAAGTGTTTATATGAATAATATCAAATCCATAATTTCTTTCATTTTCTAATTCTTTTTATTGGTCCTAATAATTTGCTTATACATTTTAACTAAGGTTTATATTCCAAAAAAACAGTATGTTAAAATGGGGAAGTTAAACAGGTGTTTCAGAGAAAATATTTCACTGGCAGTGTGAACATAAGAAATTCTGATGGAATAAGAGTTTATGGACTATTCTTGTGTAGTCCAACCAACCGTTTGCTCCACAGAAGTTAAAAGAGTGTGCCTTTTAAGGTTAAATGCTGGGCTTTGGGGGTAAAAGTAAGAGGGGAGCAGAAAATCAGGAGACTTTGAAAAGGTAAGCTTCTTGGCATGCTGCAGAAATAAAAAAATTAACACTTCAGAGTTCTTCTCATTTTACAGACACCTCAGACTCTTTCCTGGAAAAGGATGGACTTCATCTAAGCATAACATCTTATTAAATTAGAAAGATTGAAAGAATGAACTGTTAACTGAGGGATAATTGAAAATGCTTTTCTAAAATCTATTTCAAGCTAAGCTATGTTGTTGAAAATACTTAACACTGTATTTCCGTTTGAGAGTGTGCTGTCCCTTAGAAGGCTGTAAGTGGGTGTGTAATTAAGAAGTGTGGGAGTTAAATGGTGTCATGTGGAGAAAACATACACGTAGGGTGATTTCAGGGTGGGTTAACTCACAGATCAAGTTGCATCTTCATGTCCCTACCGCGTGTTTGACTCTGTTGCATCCTGGTGTTGTGTGATTTTGGGGGGGGCTGTAGAACGACCACAGTACTTGCTAGGTGTGCAGACAGGTGGAGGAATTTTTTGATACAATCAACTCATCTCTTTGTAAGAGGAAATAAACTTTCTCAGATGGCCCCCCGCAAATTCTTTCCCTACATCTCAGTGACTTGTCTCCCATGCCTGTTCCTAAACTATCCCTTGCAGGGGAAATTGAATTGCCGTAGAATAATCAAGATTGACTCAGTGGGGCTCAGGAAAGTTCCAGAAATCCTCCCTCCCATTGCCAATATCTCAACAGAATCCTGTTGGAATTGAGGGAAGCGGCGTGAGGGTAGTAGATCAATTGCCAAATACTCTGAAGACGGCAAATATTTCCCTAGCCCACTAGGGAAAAAAAAAAATTCAAGTGCTTTTTTTATATTTAATGAACCTTTTGCTTCTGATTTTCTTGGTATAAGACAACATATTTAAGTCCTATTAGCATGAAAGAGAACTCAACCCCTAAGTCTTCTCAGAGCCTTTACTATGTTAACATATCGGGTGACTATCCAAGACCAAGATAAAAACCTACTGTACTTCACAAATGGTAACATATTTCCTTATTTTAAACAACACACAGCCGGTTATGGTAGTTCATGCCTGTAATTACAGCATTTTTGGAAGCTGAGTTGCGAGGATTTCTTGAGGTCAGGCATTTGAGACCAGCCCGAGCAACATGGTATGACGCCCCCCCCATACCCTCTCTCCAGAAAAGTTTTTTTCTTTTTTTTTTAAGCCGAGTGTGGTGGCACACACCAGCAATGTCAGCAACTTGGGAAGGTGAAGCAGGGGGATTGTTTGAACACAGGAGTTGGAGGCAGCAGTGGGCTATTAGTGTGCCAGTGCACTCCTGTCTGGGCAAAAGAGCAAGACTCTGTCTCAAAAATAAATAAGCAAAATCAAGTAACACAATTATTTTTCAAGACATTATTTCCAGGATGATTGCTTTTATTAATGCCATTTCAACACTGCTCTTCTGAATTATTATTCTGAACCTATTTCATAGTATATATTTTATCATAGTCATAATGTCCCCAAGATTGCCTTTTCTAAGTACAATAAAAAATAAAGAAATTTATAAGGAAGCCAGTTGTAAAATTAGCATTAAAAATGAACAGCCTTATAAAATAAATATAGTAAAATGGTAGTGTTAGAATCAAGTCATTTGGCTCACTGTAAAATTCTTTTAACCTTGCTCTATGTTTAAAATTTTTCATCATAGAAAGATGGAAATTAATAAAGCAGCCACATCATGACAAAGAATAGCTTTTTTCTTCACAATCAAAAACCGGTGAGAAGAGACACAGGAGAAAGCATTGTATTTGTAATAGCAAAGATAAATGAAATACTTGGGCTAACTTTGCAAGAAACACTCAAAACTTATGTATGACAAACTTTAAACACTATTAAAGGAAGCAAAAGTAGATCTGAGCAAATAAAAAGACACGGGTAGGAAGAGTCATCCAAATCAAGATGATGTTGTTCTAGGTAAGCTTTTCTTTAAACATAGGCTTCATTTCTAAGTGAGTTTTCCTTTAAGTGTAATACAAATCCATCAAATCTATCACCAGGTTGTTAGTCTGACTTTTTCTGGAGCTACATAACAGTTAATAAAGTTAATTTAAGGAAGCAAATTAACCAAGAAAATCTAAAAAAGATCAATAATTATGGCTGGAGATGACTAACTCTCCCTGTTAAGAAAATGTTACAAAGCCTTTCTATTTGAAACTGGTGTTTTGCGTGAATAGATAAATCAAACCGTGAAAAAACTTAAAAATCCTGACATCAACTTAATTATATGTAGAAATTCAGTATGTGGTGAAGACATCACTTCAGATCAGTGAGAAAGGATGAATTGTTGGATGTCGGGCCAAGTGGATTACTATATTTAAAAAAATACAAAATTTTAATTCATTCCCATATACACACCAAAATATGTGCTAAGTGGATCCAGTATTTAACTTCAAAAATTAAAATTACATAAACAATAGAAGAAAACAGGAATGGAATCTTCTTTACCCTGAAAGTGGGGATTTTTCTTTTTCTAGCCGTGATTCAAAATCCAGAAATAATTAAGAAAAAAGCGGTTAATAACTTTTGTTAGAAAAAATGAAATGAATAAAATTTTATTTGGAAAAAGACAATCCCTAAAGATTGTGAAAGAGTAATGACAGACTAGGAAAAACATTTACAACTTACTCTTAAAGGGTTAATATATCTAATTAATAGTAAGCTTTTAAAGTGGAATAGGAAATGACCAGTAGCTATTTATAAAAGTTGGCCAGATTATGAACAGTTTGCAGGAAGAGAAACAAGTTGCAGTTTTCCATGTACAAAGAAGCTCAATTTCCTCCATAATAAGAAAAATGTGAACAAAAATACACCACACCAGAGTAGCATTTCTGATTTATCTAATGGAAGCAAATTCAAGGTTGAGCACACACTGTCTTGCTGCAGCTGTGGGGAAACAAACGTTCTCCTCCACTGCTGGTGGGACAGCAAAATAAAGCAACCATTTTAGAGAGGAATTTGCCAAGATACATTCATTTGCTCTTTAATAAAACATTCCCATTTCTGGGTGGCACCTGTGGCTTATTGAGTAGGGTGCCGGCCCCATATACCGAAGGTGGCGGGTTCAAACCCTGCCTCGGCCGAACTGCAAAACAGAAAAATAGCCGGGCGTTGTGGCGAGCGCCTGTAGTCTCAGCTACTTGGGAGGCTGAGGCAAGAGAATCGCCTAAGCCCAAGAATTGGAGGTTGCTGTGAGTTGTGTGACGCCATGGCACTCTACCAAGGGTGATAAAGTGAGACTCTGTCTCTACAACAACAAAAAAATAAATAAAACATTCCTATTTCTCAAAATATATCCCAAAAATACTTAGACAAAAAATTGAAAACACACACATGCTATGTACAAGAGTGTTCTATGCTTTTTAGACTATAAATGTCCAAAAACATTAGATGCTGGTAAGCATGCTGAGAGAAAGGGATGCTTATACACTATTGTTGGGGATGAAAATTAGTACAACCTCTATGGAAAACAGTATGGAGGTTTCTCAGTGAATTAAAAGTAGACCTACCGTCTAATCCAGCAATCCCACCACTGGATATCTACTAAAAGCAGTGGTTCTCAACCTTCCTAACATCTCCTAATGCCGCAACCCTTTAACACAGTTCCTCATGTTGTGGTGACCCCCAGCCATAAAATTATTTTTGTTGCTACTTCATACTGTAATTTTGCTACTGCTAAGAATCGTAATGTAAATATCTGATATGCAGGATGTATTTTCATTGTTACAAAGGGGTCGTGACCCACAAGTTGAGAACCAATAACTAAAAGGCAAAAAAGTCATTTTAACAACAACAAAAAAAACCAAACACCTGCACTGGAATATTTATTGCAGCACAATGCACAGTTGCAAAGATGTGAATCAACCCAAATGCCCTTGAATTCCTGAGTGGATTAACAAAATATGGTATATGTATGCCATGGGGTACTACTCACAAAACAGGATGAATTGAAGTTTGGAGCAGCAATTTGAATGGAACTGGAGACTATTACCTTAAATTAAATATCTCAAGAATGGAAAACAACCACCACATGTACTCAATAATAATTTGGAACTAGTTGATGGGCACATATGGGGGAAGTAAAAGTCATTAGAAATCAAAAGGGGTTAGGAATTTGGGGTAAAGCCTATCTAACCAGAACAGGGAACGGGCAGCAGGCAGAGTTATAACCCTGACTTAAACACTGTAAAAGCTACTCAGGTAACAAAGACATTTGTACCCCGTTACGATTTTGAAATTAAAAAGAATGTCATCTGTATATTGTAAGATAAAGTAAATGAATAATCACTACAGCATTATCAAGAATCAGCATTTTCCTCATGAGAGAAAGGAGTTAGGGATACCGAGAGTGTCAAGGTCAAGTGAAAACCTGTAGTCCTGAATTCAAATGGAAAGTAGCAATATGGAGTCAGAGTGAAATTTATTTTAAAATAAAAAAAATCCTGAGCAGGGAAAATAGAATTAAAAAAAAAAAAAGTCTACTCTACGCATACTGAAAAACCCTAGAATCAGTGACAAGCAGTGGGCATAAGGTTGATTGGTATTTAAATATAAAACACAGAAGTCTCTGGCATACGAGACATTCATTAATCTGTGCTCTGAGGCACAACACGAATTCAAATAAATCTGGGATATTCTGAATTTCCCTCTTGAAGATTGTATTTTATGTTTTAATGTTGTATGCTCTGACAAAGTCCCTCAGGAAAGAAACAGAACATTTTTTAACACTGTTGCTCTCAGGAACCCTGTGTGTGTTTTGCAGGAGAAGGGATTGGAATTGCAGAATCCCAGTTGTTTCTTCACTACACAAATGGGCCATACAAAATAACTTGAAAAATATTTGTATGAAAGCGAAATGCGTTCTGTGGATGATTATTCTCCATAGAGGGACAAGAGACCGAGAGAGGGCTACTGGTATCAGGGACTTAGTGAAAGCACAATTTAATATGACAAGTGTGGTTTGATATTTCCTACATACTAAAAGCTCAGTGTTCAGTGCTGAGGGATCTAAGGGTAAAAGAAATTCATAGAAAATGTCTGGGACACATCCTGAGAGTGCCTTAAACTACAGAATTGTCAATAATGCTATGATGGAGGTTTAAAATGTTTTATGGAAATGTTTAATTAAGACTTAGGGTCTCAGTGCAGGAACACTTTGAGTTGTGCCATGGAAAGTGCATCAAGTTATGGTGGACAAAAGTCAAGAGGAAGGAGAACCAAGGAAAGTAGACAACATAAGCAAAGATGACTTGATAGAAACAAAAATCACACCTGTCTGCAAGAAAAAAGAACAACGAGAAAGGGGGGAGCGTCAGAATCGGGAGGAGAATGTGGGCTTTGGGGTCTCAGAAGCCTGAGCTGTCATCATGGCTCTGACTGGAAATAACTTGGGAAGGCGATTTCATCTCCGTAATGCTCAGCATTCCCATCAGTCTGATGAGGAACAAAAAGTATTTACCCTACAAAGTGAGGGTGCCATAAAAATTCTGTGTCCAAAGCTTCTGACTCAGAGTGGGCACTTAGCTTCAGTTATTATCTTAATTAGGCAGTACAGGCAAAAGGATGTGCACCCCCCGTTCAGGGGAAGGGACTTGGATTTTGATGTGGAGGTGGTGGAGAGACTTTGAGCACGGAGACAAGGTGATCAGCCCTTTATTTGCAAAGGAGAACATGGAACAATGAATGGATAAAGGGAGGCATTGAGGGTTGCACCTGATGGAGCTGAAGAAGGCATACACGGGCTGTTATAGAGTGTTTGGCAGTGCTCACTGTTTCACGGGTAAAAGGGATGGAACTTGGCTATTATTTAGACTTGCATATGTAAGCATGAGGAGTGAGGAGTAGGGGAGAATGAAAACTGATGCCAGGGTTTCTAGCTGAATCATCTGAATCTCTAGCAATACCCACAATTGAGAAAGGCATCAGAGGAGGTGAGAGACAGCACTCAGAAAATGATGACTTCAGGTGCAAAATTTAGTTTGGTTTCGTATCATTTTCCTTTTGAGCTTTCTAGCATAGGTTGAGTTTTGGAGATTTGAATGTGGCAACCCAGCTTCTAATCCCCAAAGGCCTTTGGTTCTATGGGAGTAGATTTGGAACAGTGTGTTGTCCTCTTAGAAAAAGCTGTCATCCTTATTCTTTAGAGTGCTGCTTCTTAGGTTGATCTACTGTATCAGAAAGATTAGTACTGTGCTCCAAAGTAAAATGTCAAACACTGTAAAGACAACCTAACACGTCAGGCAGATGCACTTGCCATATTGTAGTCCTCAAAGCATGGTTTTATTTAAGCTTAATTGAAAGTAAATGCAAATTTAGAAATTCTACTCAATGCCAAATTTTGTGTGTGTGTTTCCCGTTTCAATGTGCAGGGCAGGAGAGGATTGGAAAGGATTCCAACTATGAGCAGGAAGGTAAAGTTCAGTTCGTGATTGATGCCGTCTACGCGATGGCTCACGCCCTTCACCACATGAACAAGGATCTCTGTGCTGATTACCGGGGCGTCTGCCCAGAGATGGAGCAAGCTGGGGGCAAGAAGTTGTTGAAGTATATCCGCAATGTTAATTTCAATGGTGAGTGCCGTTAAGTCCGTCATTACTGGAACTCTAAGTGTTGCCATTCTGTGTTTCATAGTTACAGGGTTGCTTCTCTATTTACCCTTGAATATGGATCAAAACCTGCTTGATTAGGTAACTTCAGTTTCAATCAGTATGTGAATAAGCGATTGAAGTGAATGAAGTGAATGAATGAAGATATTTTAGGGGGAGGTTATGCTTTGTCACCTTTTCTTTAAATAGAAAACATTTTGCACAAAGGCAAACTCTTCTTTAGTGAATAGAAGTAGGTGTGGGAGGGGAGAAGAGAAAGAGGAAGGAACCAATTGCTCCAAGTACCAAGTTCACTGAAGTAATGGTCATGACCTATCACACCAGCCATATCTCAGCTTACAAACTTATTTGTTGAAGTGCAAAACTCTGTCGTAAATTAATGGGTGATCTACAAGAAATGGTAGAGAGAGGTGAAAAAGTAAAGAAAAAAGGAGGCGGAATGAAAGGAAAGCACTTTTCTGCTAATAACTTTTTCCAGATTTGACTTACACAACATCTTAATGTTTTACATACTGACAACTAAACAAATAATTTAAAAAAACTTTAATTTGTAACACAAAATTCAATATAGGCAGTAACAAAGAACTATATTACAAATAAATAACCACAGCAAAGACGATAAGGAAGAAAAAAAATGGTGTGCAAGTTAATTCTGACAAATTATTTGACAAAATATTTGACTACTACATAATATAAGGTGGAAGACAAAAATAACTGTACACAGAGAGGGTAAAACAGCTAAGAAATGTGTGGCATTGTGCATGATTCTGAAGCTAGTTTATGCACATAAGAGGACTCTGAAAATAATTAAATGTATTTTGGATAATGAGAACCAGATTTTTCATTGTCAGAGATGGAAATAACTAATAAGGGATGAGAGAAAGCTGGAACGAGCCCTGTTGTGTTGGATTAGAATAGAAGATAGCAGCATAAATGCATGGCTTTTAATATATATGCAAATGGGCATATATAGAAATAGTCGTGCATGTGTGTACACATCCCTGGATTACCTAGCTCTGTTTGCTGAGTGGGGCTGGGAGCAATGGTACCCCAGTAGAAAGGAGCATCTAGAACTTATTTATAAATATCATCCTCTGATTAAAACAGAGATCCCTAACCCAAAGAAGTGATTGGATCCAAGGCCATAGTAGCTAAATACCAACATAAGCTTGAGAGATACCATGCAAGGAAGTAAGAAGTTCTGAAGACCTTGGAGGGGGCGGTCATGTTGAAAGGGCACAAGAGCCAATCTGAAAAAGATCCCACAGGCCACTTCTAGTACTAGAGAGGATTATAAACCATAAAATAAAATACATAGATGTGATTCCATCCTGATATAAATAAGTAGCTGAGTTGGGCAAACAGGAGAATGGGCAGCATAATGAAAGGACAGGAAGATGGAAAGACTGAGTCGCCATGTTGCAAAGACCTCAGTCACAGATATTTCAGGTAACAATCATTGAGAGATGCTAAAAACATTGATTTAAAGTATGATGAGAAACAAGATATTTGCATAGTCTCGAAGTCATAATGGGACTTATAGACATTATCAGCCTCTTGATGTGACACACAGGGAAGGTCATCGCATCATTTCTTTGGTCTTAATGTGAAAAATGTCTGAAATCTAATCAAAGGAAAACATTAGACAAATCCAGATTGAAAGATATTTTGCAATATCCTTGGCTGCTGCTCTTTGAGGGTGTTTAGGCCATGAACAAAATAGTTGAAGGGGGGTGGCGCAGGTGGCCCAAGGAGTAGGGCGCTGGCCCCATATACTGAAGGTGGTGGGTTCAAACCTAATCCTGGCCAAAAACTGGAGAAAAAAAAAAAAAAAGTTGAAGGGACTATTCCAGACTGAAAGAGAGTAAGGAGATACTGCTGTCAAATGTAATATGGGACTGCTGATTGATCCCGTGCCAAAAATGAACACTAATCGGAGATTTTAATATAATTTGCTGATTAGTTTTAGAAGTATTATACCAAGTTAATTTCCTAGTTTAGATAGTTCTACTGGTTTAAAAAAAAAAAAAACTAACAACGCTTTTTAACTCTCTTACTGCAGGTAACAAGCATTTAAAATCACAATATTGTATCCATCTTTTAGGATTTACCTAGTATCGGAATGAAGAGGAACCACATGCCCTCTGGAGATCAATAATTTCCTAGTTTAGATAGAGACAGAAATGACTCTATAAAATCAGAATATCGTTCAGCTACAAATTATATTATTTTTATGGTTTCTTCCTGACCTCACAGAATCTCCCACCATGTATGTAATCAATTTTCCAAGAGCTAAGTAATTATTACCTTAATTATTTACTTTACTTATCACACTGGAGTTTCTATTAAGGTTAGGTTGTAAGCCTTGTATTCCAATAATTGCAAAATGAAATGTTTTGAAGCCGGAACCTGTGGCTCAAAGGAGTAGGCCGCGACTCCATATGCCAGAGGTGGTGGGTTCAAACCCAGCCCCGATCAAAAACCTCAAAGGAAATAAAAGAACAAAGTAAAATGTTTTGAGAATTATCTTGGTGAATCTGCCCTCATTTTTCTATATAATAGTTATATACACTCATTGCATAAAGATGATCTTGTCCACCAATGAGCTAGAAATGGGTAAGCTTAAAAGCAGGCACTTGTGTTTAACCGATAAAATATATGACACCCTTTAATAAATGGAGCATTTTATTTTTTTAATAAATGGAACATTTTTAAAAATTAAAAACAAATCAGACACTGGTCTCATGTTTATCAAATAATTACTGTGTGACAGAAACTGTGCTAAGCAGTTTGTGTGTGCTGGCTTATGTAATCTTCAAAGCATTGGGTATTCAACCTATAGCCTGCAGGTTGCATGCAGATTATGTGAGGACATTTTTGCTTATCTCTAGTGGTGGATATCTCAAAAAGTATGAACAGGCCTTTTTTTTACACATCAGCTTTGGGTGGTGTTTGAGTGGCCCAAGACAGCTCTTCTTCCAGTGTGGTGTAGAGAGCTGAAAGGTTGGACACCTGCATGCTTCTTTTTTAGGTACAAGGAAGCCGATTCATGAAAAAATTCAGAAACACTGATGTTCAAAGTCATTCAGCGAGGTACTGATGACTCCGTACTTGGATCTAGGGCCTCTAACTCTGCGATTGTTTCCTTGACTGTTCTTCAAGTGGCTGAAAGGAGGGGCTTCCTACATTACATCCACTGTGCTGTCCTCGATAGTAGGTCCTGTGGGAATTCACAGGCAAGGCCAAATGTTTTCCCCTCTTTGTGTCATCGTTGTAATCATACTCTGTGGTCAACATAATCTTTCTCTAAGGACACCTTTTTATTTTCCATGCAGACAGCCAGGAGACTCCTCCTTCCAGGGTGCTGTAACATTCATTTGATGGTGGGGCTCAAAAGTTTTATAAAGCACAGAAGCTGGGCTAAATTTAAGCAGTGGGGTCTCTATCACTTTGAACAAACAACTGATTGGAGTGGAAAAAAAAAAAAACTTGAGTGTTTTACTCATTCAGGCTCCTGGTGCTTAGATGAAGATATCAAATCATGGATAGGAAAAAAATATTTGTCCAGGACTTTAACAAGTGATGAAAACTGATCTAAATCTAGAATTAAGTCCCTTTCCAGTTTGGTGTGAAGAGGTTAGTCTTTGTGTGAGGGGGGAAAGGGGCATCTTTTAGGAGAATTCTGATTTTTTTGTTGTTGTGAGCTTGAGGTAATAATTCTCTGTTACGTTAGTACAAAATTTTCTTTATCCCTAGGAGTTTTAGTCCATACCAACAGTGTACAATTTAATAACTCTTACCTTCACATTTAACAAAGCATCAATTTAGGAAATGATAATACAGTGTCCTAAAAGTGTGGCTACAGCCTCACCAAGTACTTAACCTCCTCTTCTGCATTGAGGAAAATAATGTGTAAGTTAGTTCCTATCACTCCTAGCCCTTTTTTCCTGCATCACAGATGAATGCAAATTCCAAAGCCTAAATTAGCTTCAGTTATCTCTATGTTGGCCCATCCAACCAGATGGCAATACTTGCAAATGTAAATTGAACAAAGTTGGTGCCTTAGATATAAAATCATAAAGAACTGCTATATGAATTATTTAATACGAAGTGTGTCTGTACCTACATTTACTCATTTCCAAAAGACAAATTGTACCCCCGTTTGGGGTATATTTCATGAACATGGCAAATGTCACGTGCTCTCCTGGCAACATAATGGTTGCTTTCCTTCATCAAGAGGCGAGCTCTCTGCTTCCTCCTTTTAAATCTGAAATGATTTCTGCCTGGTTCTCTTTGAACATACTGTGAACACAGTTCCCATGCTGTGAGGAAATTGAGAGGCCACATGTGGCCACATAGCCTGACTACAACCCCAGCTGAAGTCCCACAAGCATCGGCTGTCAGACACGTGAGCTTCAAGCTGCCCCAGCTGGCATGAGTGACCTCACCTCGAGTGGCATTTCCCCACCAGCTCTGACTGAATTGAAAAATATACATGGTCTTTTTTTCTGAACCCTAAAATTCAGGGTGGTTTGTTGAACAGAAAGAGATCACAAGAACACTCATCAATGCAGCAATTCTGGAATCGGTGCATGGGAGGTAAAAAAGGAGCGGAAAACCTGTCAGGTAAATATCATGTGGGCAATCTGCATCCTCAGTCCTTCTCTGTTTAGGAAGAAAGGACTTTCATTCCCATCCTCTCAACTGGGACTTCAGACCTGAGTGCATTCTGGCGTCTGTCCTATACTCCGTTTCCCATCTTGTCAAGTGGCCCTGTTTACTTTTTCTTGGCAGACCTGCGTTCTGACCCTAATACCTTATCGATAGCTCTGTGGGTGATCACTGCCCTTTTGATAACTTCTTTCTCATCTCTTGACTTCTTTTTTTTTTTTTTTTAATATAGAGCTCCCTGAACAAAATGCCTCTTCTTTCCTCTTTTTAAGATATTCAGGGATACTGTTAAAAAAGAGTTGTGGAAATAATAAAAATAATAAACCAGTTGCATTATAGAATCCATCAAAAAGGTCAAAGCCACACAATATGCTATTACAAGTCACCACTTAAATAAAGTAGCTATTCAGCCTTAATGTTTTTAAACATGGACTTTAATAAGAACAGAAAGGGCGCAACAAGAATCACTTCTGCTAACAAAGATTGTGAGAAGGGAGGAAGATTAGGCAGGGTGGCCCCTTCTCCTGCGCTTGAGCTCCTTGGGAGCCCTGGACCTCCAATTTTCTTTCTCTCACTCCTCAAAGACTATGAAATGCTCCAGTCATATTATTTAATGAATAGAAGCTGTAGGATTACAGCAAAGCAAAACACAAATCCTAGTATTCAGTGTTAATGAGAAAAAAGATGAATGTCTGAACATTAATGTCTTCCTGCAAAATGACAGGAGTCTGACTTCCTTGCTAATAACATGCAAAATACAGATTTCATTTTTTTCTCCTTACACACTTTGAAGGCTTGCAGAATGCAGAAAGCCAATGTTAAAAATCTTTGGTTGCTATTGATGTTGATCTTTAGTTGTTGTTTTCTCCTTATACTGGAAAAGCTTGTGTTGATTTTTATATACAGAGGGCTTAAGAGATCCCTATTATCATAAAATGAGTGCCTTTGTGAGCTGTGGGGGTAAATGTGTAAGTCATACATGAAAAAAAGAAAATGAACAACAGATATGGTGCCTTTGGCCACACATAGATCCAGCCATAGACAAAAGTTGGTGAGACCAAAGCAAAGGCAATGCTGTTACAGGACACCAGTGTCTTTTCCCAAAGCAAGATCTAGCCTGCTGTTTGGAAACTTTAAGAAAACGTTTGTAGCAATGTACCAATTTAAATTAGATAGAAGCGGCGACCTCGATGCTTTGAAAATGACATTAGTCTGAGTAACTGAGCACAAGTGTTCTGTCTGGTGGCTCACGCCAGCCTGTAATTCTGCACTCTGGGAAGCTGAGGCAGGAGGATCACTTGAGCCCAGGAGTTTGAGGTTGCTGTGAGCTAGGCTGAGGCCATAGCATTCTAGTCTGGGCAACAAAGCAATACTCTGCCTCAAAAAATAAAAAGTATTACCTTCTATTGAGCTTTAGTTATAAAAAAGGCACAAAATTAGGTAATTTGTATACATTATTACATTTAATCCTAACTCTTACCCTATGGGAGAGATATTATTAAGGACAATCAGAAAGACAGTAAGATTGAATAACTTGTTAAGGTCATGGAGATACTAAGTGGTGGGCCTGGAATTTAAAGCCAATTTAGGGAATTGCAAAGCCAATTGCTAAGCACTATTCTACTTTCATTAGCTCAAGGACTGGGGCAAGTGATTTCCACTCTGTGGACCTACGTTTACTTCCCCACCTGTAAAATTAGGACATTTGATGTTCTGTGTCCTCCTGCTGTCTGTCAGTTTCCTATTATTACCATAAAAAATAGCTACAAACTGAGTAGCTAGAACAGCACAAATGTATTATCTTACAGATCCGTAAGCTGGAAGTCCAACACTGGGCTTTAATCAAGGTGAAGGTAGAGCTGGCTACGTCTGGAGGCTCAGGGGGGAAACCCAATTGCTTTCCAGCTCCTGGAAAGCACCTGAGCTCATGACCTCTTCCCAGCATCACTCCAACTTCTTGTTTACACCCTCTCATCTCTTCCTTCCTCTTTTGACAATTCCATTTCCCTCTTATGATGGCTGTTGTGGTTTTATTGAGCCCACCCAGATAATAGGATCCTTAATCATATCAGCAAAGTCCCTTTTGCCATATAAAGTAATATTCACAGGTTCTGGGATTAAGACATGGACTTTCTTTTTTTTTTTTTTTTTTTTTTTGCTGTTTTTGGCCGGGACTGGGTTTGAACCCACCACCTCTGGCATATGGGGCCGGCACCCTACTCCTTTGAGCCACAGGCACTGCCCAAGACATGGACATTTTTAACCATTTTACAGCCTACCTCAATCTCTCAGACTTTTTCCTGTTTTTTAATATGTAACAGTGTCATCAGATTCTGCCAACGGTAATTTAGGATGGTATACAGTTGTCTCACTGTCAGTCTGTCCTACTATAATTTGGGATTCCCTCTTTAAGCAGGGGTAACCTTTAGCACAGAGTTGCAACTTTGTACACCTCTTGTGATGCAATACGTTGTCCTTGTTTCTGGACGCTTATTTGAACTTCATTCTTGCATCGAGTAATTGGGAGGCCACACTCAACATCTGGCTTGATTCCCCAAATGTTGGCATCTTTTTTTTTCTTTTTACACTATTTTAAGTGTACTTTTTCTGTCCATCACTCTCACTCATATATATACTGCCTCTGCACCCATCTCTTTGCCCTGTTCCTGTCTCATCACCGCTGATTTACATTTTTCGAGGCAGCTTCCACTCCAGTTCTGGGTTTTGTGTTGCACAGAGATAAGGCTCTATTCCACGAACCACATGACTTATTCTGAGCCTGAGAATAAATAATCTGAGTCCCAGCCTTAGCCTGGCTCTCTCTTCCAATGGGCAAACCCACTCTTACAGGAAGTGCCTAGGTAATGCCCTGATCCCCCAAAAAGGCTTTGGTCCCCAGGCCCCTTCCTCCTCCTCTTGCTGCCATCTCTATTTCCCATAATGATGTCCTGTCCTCTTATCTCTCAGACTCGGAAATAACAACCCTCAGCTTCCTACCACTTCTATCTGAGTGTGCCTTCTTCTGCCACACTGACTGCCCTGACCTAACATCCCAACGCATGCCCGGTTTTTCCTGTCACCCATGTCATTGATGCCAATATCCGTGTTGCCCCAAATTCCACGCACTCTAAAGACTTTGCTGACTGCATGCGGAGCTCTGCCACAGTTTATACTGGGCGATTACAGGAAATACGTCATGCTCACTACCTGAAATTTACCCCACACCCTTCCAGGAAAACAGTAGAATGAACTTCTGTTCTTGGTGATTCTCTTCCAGTTTATCAATAATCTATAAATTTCCTGGTATATGACAGGAAACAGAGTCTTGTTTTCTGCTGGTAATATTGACTGAGTATTAATCTTGAAACAGATACCAGTCCTTGACCATCAGGCTGATGGTGTTTTTCCTATTTCCAAGGGATCATGAAAGAAATAGCACTCAGTTGATGAACTTTTTGTTTTTCCTTCACAAGTTTTGCTGGAACTGACCAAAACCCATGCTCTGCACTCTTTGTGTATGGCTTGCTAAATATTCTATATGGTTAATATTGAGGGTCTTCCATGCATCCAACTGTGTACACCTATATACTTATATATTGTGTATAGATAGATACACTCAGTGAAAGCATTGGCCTTTTAAAATTAACTCCAATATCTAATTCTGTCAAAAGTAATTGATTGTTTCTTAAGATGGATATTTTAAGACCAAAATGAGAGGTTGGGGGAAGATAGTATTTATTGAACAATTGCTGGGCACACTACAAAGAATTTTGGAAATACTTCTACAAAGAAAATTAGAAACAATCTGCAAAAAAAAAAAAAAAAACTTGAATGAGTAGTCAAGCACACATTTAAGTAAACTTTTTGCTTTTTTGTTTATTTTTTAAATTACATTCCTCTATTAAAATTAATTTATATTTTTGAAATTACTCTTTACTGTTCTTAATTTAGTGGTAGATGAAAACTAAAAAAATAATAAGAATAATAATTAGCAGTGTTAGCATAATAAAGCTTAAACCTTTCTCTACAAAGCAATGCATATAGCTTAAAAAGAGAAAAAGATTAGAATGAGATTTTAAGAAATATTGAGAAAGGCCAGGTGTGATAGCTCACAACTATAATGCTAGCATTCTGGAAGCCCAAAATGTGTGGAATGCTTGTGCTCGGAAGTTTGAGACTAGCCTGAGCAAGAGCAATGCCCTGTCTCTATTAAAAATGGAAAAACTAGCCAAGTGTTGTTGTGGTGGGTGCCTAATAGTTCCAGCTACTTGGGAGGCAGAGGTAAGAGGATCACTTGAGCCCAGGAGTTTGAGGTTGCTGTGAGCTATGACACCAAGGCACCCTACTAAGGGCAACTGAATGAGACTCTGTTGCAAAAATTTTGAAAAAAAATATTGAAAATAGAAAAACTATTAAAAAAAGGGAGGTAGTTTTCTTCTCACTGGCATCCATGGGCCATAATGATAACTTCTCTATGATGCCATGGGAAGATTTGGGGAGAACCCAGTAAAAATGGGGTATCTACTAGCTCCCTTGCTCCTTGGCGATCTCCAGACTGCTGCCTATAGTGCAAGAGATACAAGAAATCCTCTTTAACTCTG
The DNA here is from genome assembly GCA_963574655.1 of Perodicticus potto. Lineage (NCBI taxonomy): Eukaryota > Metazoa > Chordata > Mammalia > Primates > Lorisidae > Perodicticus > Perodicticus potto. The sequence continues at coordinate 22,058 of CAUYRH010065889.1, read as the reverse complement.
AAGTCTTTCTTCTTGTCTTCCCCAGGTAGCGCTGGCACTCCAGTGATGTTTAACAAGAACGGGGATGCACCTGGGCGTTATGACATCTTTCAGTATCAGTTGACGAACACCACCAACCCTGGATACCGTCTGATTGGACAGTGGACAGATGAACTTCAGCTCAATGTGAGTTCAACTTGCCCCATTCTTCCCTCATGTGATGGATGAACAGATTTTCAACTGTTCAACAAGACAAATCTATCTCGTCTGTATGTGTGTTTACACAAGTGAATATGCAACTTGTTACAGGCATCCATAGGAACTGATTCTCAATAATAATGCAGCACCACTGGTGGTGATGATGAAGATGGTAATGATAGGAAATATGCATTGAGTTATGTACATTATATTTAACACCTTATATGAATTCTTTAATCTGAGGCTCATATTGCTTACCAAAAGTCACCAGCTAAACACTTTCATTAGAACCTCCTCTTAGTCAGACTTTCTATTTCTTCTTTTCTTTCTTCCTTTTTTATTTGATGGTCATTTAAAAAAAAAAAAAAGTAATACACTTTGGTGAGTCACTTCAGTTTGTACTGAGATTACCTGAGTAACTGCAGTGCTAATCATTTCTATAATGTAGCTTTCTATGAAACATGTCCTTAAGTAAGCAGCCACTTCCTTGAACAAGATTAGGCCCAAGTCCACTCACTGATGACCAAGCTTGAAGACAGGCAGAAAAAGTGAGAAAGAGAGAAAGAGAGAACCTCTTTCTTACTCAGTCATTTTATTCTGATATTTGAAAAGATTGGATGAGACTCATCTACATGGGGAAGGGCAATCTTCATTACTTAGCTACTGATTCCGGTGTTAATGGTATCCCAAAGCACTCTCACCGACACACTCAGAATATTTGACCAAGTATCTGGAACCATATTGCCCAGTGAAATAGAACATAAAATGAACCATCACAGTCCCTAATTATGCGATTAGCCTTTGTCAGCCTAAACCTGAAGAAGTACTTTGGGAATTACTCAAATAACAAGACTTTTTGGGAATAGAATGGAGAAGTAACATCTTGGAAGGTGAAGGTTTCTATCACAGTTTGTAAGAGCAAAGAATTGTGTACATAGAGAGGGGTGAAGCTACCATAGCCCAAAGACCTTATGTGCCTACTGCCACAGCCTGGTCTACATATACCTGTCAATTTCTCCCTCTCCTGAGATCTGCCATCCAAATGAGCTAACCTTAGAATTGGGTCCAAAGGGTTGTTGTCTAACAGCAAGAAATGGATGGAGCCAAATAGCAAAGACTATCTAGGGCTGAAATGGATGCAAAGAGCCAAAACCAGAAAAGAAGCAATAAATTATCCTGAATCTAAGGCACATTAAACTTGCAAGTAAAAAGATAAAATTAAGGGCAGTGCCTATGGCTAAGTGAGTAGGGCACCGGTCCTATATATGGGGTGGGTTCAAACCCAGCCCCAGCCAAAATGCAACAAAAAAAATAGCCAGGTGTTGTGGCAGGTGCCTGTAGACCCAGCTACTTGGGATGCTGAAGCAAGAGAATTACCTAAGTCCAAGGAGTTGAAGGTTGCTGTGAGCTGTGACACCACAGCACTCTACCAAGGGTTAATAAGTGAGACTCTTTCTCAAAAAAAATAAAATTAAATTAAATTAAAAAAGCAAACAAAAATCCAGAAGGTAAGTGAAACAGGTCATGATGATCAAAAGCAGAATCAAAACAATGTAACCCAACTGATAAACCCAAACTGTGCTCTAACTGGGTGGTACCTGTGTGGGAAAGACAGGTAAGCCAGGACTGAGGCAGAGAGTTGAGGTCTGTGGTACGTAAGGGAAGTGCTCAGGGCTCTCTGTAAGACCAGTAGATTAAACTGTTTGTTAATCTTTTCTAACATTGCCCATGCACCAATGTTAAATTCTGTCATGTGAAATTTATCCATTTATTACAAGAGTGCCCAATGGCCATTTACCAATTTCAGATATCATCTGGGAGCTCTTAAGCACATTACGTTTAAGAACTAACATCAAGTTAGTTTTACTTTTCTTTGGTTTGTATTTTAACCCTTTGCAAGAATTTGGTTTGCCATTCAACAAATTTTTGTTGTTGCTTTATTTTACTTTGAAAGACTTATCACTTTATAGGTCCTGTGAGAGGCCATGGGTAGACATGCGATTGCAACCAAACAAATGTGGTCCCTGTTCTCACACAAACTCCAGGATGGAGTTATAAGGTGCTAAAGTAAATAGCTTTGTACATGGAAGTCCCAAAAGGTGATTACAGAGAGGATAGGAGAGAAAATAAAGGAGGTGGAAAGGGCAGAACCTACTAAATGAGAAGCCAACCATGTGAAAAGGTCAGAAAGCTAAGTGTGTGAGTTTGGGATGGGGTAATCAGTAAGGCACAGGGGGGAGGGGGAGGGGGAGATGTTAGAGAAGTAGGTAAAAGGCAAATTCATGCATCCCTTGTACACCATCATAAAATTTTTAAGTTTAATTCTATGTGCATTTAGAATCCATTAAAAGATATTAAACAAGGAAGTAACTGTACCAAGGTTAGAGAGAAAAATTCCTTTTGGTGCTGAGAAGAAAATAAATTGGAGAGTCAACAGTGGGACCAGAAAGACCAGTTTAGAATGGTTGCGGGTGTCTTGTTAAAATGGCTTCAGGGAACATCTGACAGCACATACTACTGGGCTCTACCCCCAGGGGTTCTGATTCTAGGAGGTTAGGAGTAGGAGAGGCCTGAATATTTGCCTTTCTGAATATTGGCCTTTCAAAGTTCCTGAGCAATGATTTGTTTTTAATTTCAGATTAATATAAAGGTACAAATTATTACGTTACATTGTTTGCATTTGTTAGATAAAGTCCCTGTTGTAATTGTGCCCCTCATCTAGAATGCGTGTGATGTACTCTTATATTGTGCCTGTTACATGAGAGTAATTCCCTATGCTTCTTCCCTCTTCCCCCAACTTGAGTTCAATTGGGTTTTTCTCTTTTGTGGGCATGTATTTGTTTATCTACTCGCTTTGTGTTAGTATAAGTACATTGGATATTTGCTTTTACATTGTTGTTATACATTACTAAGAATGTTCTCCAATTCCTTCCAGGTTAACACAAAAAATGTAAACCCTCCATCTTTTTTATGGCTAAATAGAATTCCATGATATAATTATACCGTAGTTTATTAATCCATTCATAGGTTGATGGGTCCTTGGGTTGTTTCCATGTCTTGGCAATTGTAAATTGAGCTGCAATAAACTATGTAATGCAGATGTCCTTATGTTAAAATGATTTTTGTTTTTTTCTGGGTAGATACCTAGTAATGACACTGAAGGATCAAATGGAAGGTCCATGTTGAGTTCTTTGAGAATTCTCCATATTCTTTCCAAAGAGGTTGTATCAGTTTGAAGTCCCACCAACAGTGTAAAAGTGTTCCCTTCATTCCACAATCGCACCAGCATATGCATCTTTGGGACTTTGTAATGGTGGTTATTCTCATTGGGGTTAGGTGATGTCTTGAGGTGGTTTTGATTTGCACTTCTGTAATGATTAGGGACAATGAACAATTCTTCAAGTGTTTGTTGGCTGTTCATCTGTCTTTTTCGGAGCAGGTTCTGTTCATGCTTCTTGGTGCTGAACAATGTTGATGGTAATTTGAGAACCACTAGCTTAGACACATGCAGTGTGTCCAATGCAGCCAAATGAATGGAATCTTGCACGGCATGAGTTGCTGCATGAATGATGGAGATGTGCCTGAGGAGTGGGAGGGGAAAGTCAGGAATCCCAATTTAAGGTTCTTAAATATGTCAGACTCCTTAAAGTATGCATGAACCAAGATGAAATGATGTACATCTGAGGTTCAGACAAGAGTTCTGAGCTATAGTTATAAAAGAATGTAAGTTGTTAACCTAGAAATGGCTTTAAAATCCATTCAGGAAGGGAGAAAAGAAAACAACAAAGGACTCAAGGCCTTGAAAATCTCATAGAAAATGATACAATTTCATTCTGACTATTCCAAATAGTATGAAGTTTGAGCATGGATTTGGTTTAATTTTAGAGTTAGACCAGTGGTATACTTTGGATTTGGGTGGGCTTGTGGAAGCCCAATCAAGGATGTATGCTTGGCTTGGCATTAAGTAGAGACTCTTCTGATTTTACTTTGTCATGCTGAGAGTGGTATGTTAGGAAAAGCAGAGAGGACACCTTGGGTGGATACAGAAATTTATACCTGGTATTAGAAGCAACCTAAAGGAATGAGTGACCGAGTTGTGACCAGGACCATTTTCAGAAGGGTGAGAGGCTGGGTTAGTTCTGCTATTGTGGCCACTGAGATTAGTCGCCTTGGCAGGAGTGCACCTTGGCAGGAGTACACTTTCTGTAGTTGAAATGAATTTGAATAATGTTGAGGGGAGAGAGAGGGAAGGAGAAAAGAGAACGTCAGTACAATACCTGCCCCCTCACTTGTAAACACAGAGTCACGTTCCAGGTGTTATATCCAATAGTTGGTATCCTCCATCATAATCTTGCCTATGACATTTCTTTTGCTGTAATTTATTCTAATTTGGGTAAAAGTTCTGTGAGACTGGAAATTGGGCATAGTTTTTTAAGTTTGCTTTCTTCTGATAAATAGAATAAAACAAAGCATTTCAAGTAAAGACTATACTTCTCCTTATCTGCAAAAACTCAGAGGTTGTCTTTCAGTCTTCATTTACGGCTTCTCTAGTGAAAGAATTTTTCAGGGATGGTCTCTCTGTGCTCAGTAATTGAAAATAAGTTTCTGAATCAAGAAATCCAAGCTTTAAGTTCTCAGAATCCCAGCTCTGCTGGTCAGCCTGTTCTGCCAGTTGATGTGTAAGCCTCTGGAATTTCAGTGCCCAGCAAAGTACTGTCTGCTATGAAACGTCTCATGTACCCACACCGCCAGTATGGAAGCACTGGACCCTGTCTCCTCTGTGGCCTAAGAGGAGTGACTGCATGGTTTGCTACCACTGTATTTCTTCATGAGCAAGAATTCAGTGGGAGGGAATCACAACTAGCAAAGACATTTACTCTCCCATTTGTCACCCCTACAGAAATAATGTTTAATTTCATCTCTTAGATTTCTATTCTATAATCTAGAGATTTTATTAAACAATAAGAGAAAGCAGGAAAAGGGATAATGCAACAAGTCCATGGTGCTTTTCTGAAGTGTGTCAGGTGAGATGATGGCCATGGAGATGGTGGGATAAATGAAGGGCAGTCTGAGTTTGCAGACTTGGCAAGGGCTCTGTGATAGACATAAGGAACTTTAGGGCTGTGGACAGGCACTGGGTTGGGGAAAGGCACCAGAAACGTCAAGCTGCACTGGATCTTGAAATATAAATAGTGGTTCTCTAGATAGATTAGAGAAATAAAATACTGTAGAATGAACAGTGCAGTTCCACTTAAAAATTAGGGTAGAAGTATATGTTAGAAAAAAGGCATGAAACGGAATGTGAATGCTTAAAAAAAATCCAAATTTAAGTTGTACATAAATTGTATTTAAATTATTTGTAATATAGACAATGGTGATTCTTCATTTATCTGGAATTAGTAGAAAATTCGGATATTCCAAAAATGTTAATATTAAAATAATTGACTTTCTTAAAAATACCCAAGTGATAATTAAAGTTTACTTTAAAAAAGAAAAAAGGACTTATTCTCATGAATTAAAATAAGAAAAAAGAAAACTGTATTAAAATTGTAATGCTTAAGTAACGTTTGACTTTTGCAATTACAAATGTATGACTTGTATTCATATTTTATTGCTGGTATATACTGAGTATTACGATTTTAATATATTTTTGGCCTTTCTTAAAATTCATATGCATTTTTGGCACCTTTTGTAGGTGACTGGCCCTCTATATCCAATTTTTTTCTTATTTTAATGGGAAGCTTCCTGCAGTAAATTGCACCCTCTGAAACAGAAGACTGAATGTCTATTAGCTAACCTTTATTGAATAAATTAAGTTCCTATAAACATCAAGTATCTGCCATTCTGTAGGGATAGATGGACTGAGGTCTTCTGAGGTGTGGAAAGCTTCTTAGCTTTTTCTGTATTTTCTTCCCTTTTGAACTTACACTTTGCACTTAGAGACTAAAAGCTTTATTATGGTAAAATCTACTTTTTAATCATTGTTTTGCATACCTGTGAACACAGTACCTAGCACACAGTAGGCATCTGGGGTTTCTGTCACTGTTAATACATAAAACCATGTAAAATGGATATGTACTCTTTTTAACGATACTATCTGCAGCCATCACTAACTCTTCCTCCCTCTGAGAAGAGTATCTAGAGGAACTCTTTCCTTTTTAGCCTTTTAGTGGTTTTCCCTGAATGGCTCCCAAGTCCAGGGAAGGCAACTAATTCTGTTTAAGTCAATCACTGTGTCCATAATGATGGGAGGGGCAGACATACTAAGCCTGTCCAATCAGGACAAGCCACAGGCTGCCACTGGCTGTTCTGAGACCCAACATGCTCTTTATGGAAGCAGCTGCATCCTCAGGAGCCACACCTTGCAGGAACTCAAAGGAAGAGAATTAAAAACGTAGAAAGAGGTTGTGGTGGCTCAGTCCTATAATCCTAGCCTTCTAAGAGACCAGGGTGAGCGGATAGCTTGAGCTTAGAAGTTCAAGACCAGCTTGAGGAAGAGCGAGACCCCATCTATACTAAAAATAAAAAAATAATAAAACTAGCCATGCATCATGGAGGTGCTTGTAGTCCCTGCTACTCAGGCGTCAGAGACAAGAGGATCAGGTAAGCCCAAGAGTTTGAGGTTGCTGTGAACTATGATGACACCATCGCATTCAACCACAAGGCAACTCTGGCTCAAAACAAAAACAAAACAAATGAAAAAACTTAGGAAGAGAAACTAGGTCTAGGTCATATTGGTTGAACCAAAGGAAAGTCTTACTGGAAGTCATTTATAGTACTGTCTAGATTGTTCAGATATCAACCAAACCAATTAAGACAATTTAGGTAAGATATTTGTTATGTGCAATCTCACCCACCACAATAATCAAAAACTTTTTAATTAATTTTTTGTTTTAGCATGCTTAGTATGGAAAAGGAAAAATGTCAGCCTCCTTTTAATAAACAAAATTTTTCAGATTTTCTTAAACTGAGGTTTTTAAAAATAAATTTCAAAAGTTACAATTTTTGTTAAATGTTGAATCTTTCACACTGGTTAGAATTTTGGTTCTCATAGATATTTAAAGATGTAAGAAAAACAGTTGATTGCCAAAATCACTGCTTGATAAAATTGTATATTCACAAATCAATACTTACTTATATTTGCCTATAAAGCTGCTAATCTCTCTATTGTTTCATAATTGCAACAGTGAAAAAAATGTTTTAAAAATCTAATCATGCTCATAATTTATAATGTATTACAAGAGATATGTAATAGCCATAATCAAAGCAATGTTGACAAAGATAAAAATATGTAAGTTGTCAAAATCTAGTACTTCTTCAGCTTCAATTTGAAGGCTTCTTTTTTGGGATCACCTTGTTGCCCATCATAATTAATAGCTCTTTTCTTATAATTGGTAGCTTTATTGTTGGCAGTTAGGACTGCAGCCTTTGAAGCTGAACTGATTAAATGGTTCTGAGTCTCAGTTCTGTCGTTATGATGTGCAATAGGATTACAATAGCACTACTTCACTGAGTTAGTTAGAATTAAACATAACATACTTAAAACAATGCCAGTACATGTTCCACAAATGTTACCCAAAGAAGCAACAGCAATAACAATACTCATATCCTTCATTTATCACATGATCTATCTGCTCAAAATGTTAATTTTTAACACTTAGCTGGATTATTTTTCTTTATACCCCAAGACCTAGCATAATGCTCAGTATCTAGCAATGGCCCTTTATATATTAAACAGATGGGTAAATGATCAAACAGGTGACTGATATAAATTGCTTATGTGCAGTGGCTATGCATTTTGGATGTAGCATTCCCAGTGCCTCATGGATGGATAGATGAGGGGTTCCATGCAGAATTCTACCACTGTCAGCAATTCTACCGGATTCAGGGACTCATTGGACAACTTCATTTACCAAATAGGTTCCTTAAGGATTCCCTAAGTAAGCTTGTTCAGACTGCAAAGATAGACTCCGTTGGTCTTTGAATGATAAGGCAAGTAAGAGGAAAAGGAGGAAAAGGGGTAGAAGAATTGGATTTAGTTTTGTTCCAATTGATATGTAATTTTTTAAAACCTATCAGTGTTTATTTGAGAGCATGAGGTGGTCAAGTACATCTTGAGGGGTCAAGTACAGGAATCATCGGCTAGTTTTGCTTTACTTAAAGTGAATTAATCATCAAACAATTGAAGCTGGCTGTATCTACCACCTGCCCCTCTACTCTTTAATGCTACATCATAGAATGAGTCAAAGCAGGAAAGCACTTATGATAAGACATATCTGGTATAATTATGGCCCTGTCTGCTACTAGATCTACGAACCAGAACAAGAAAAGTCCCCCTGAAAAGATGGCATTTCACCTGACTCCAGTGTGACAAAAATTACTTCCATTTGTCAACATCTCTGTGACATTTTACAGATAGTAAAATCTAGTGCATGTTCAACTGTTAGCCATAAAAGTAACAGCAATAACAATAGTTTCATATCCTTTGTTTATTACATGATCTATAACTGCTCAAAATGTCCGCTTCTAGTCCTTAGCTGGATTATTTTTCTTTATACCCCAGCATCTAGCATAATACTGCTTATAAAACGCTACATATTACTTTCCATTTGCCAGCCATCTTGAGATGAGAAATCACAAACTCAATACAGATAGCAAGTGTTTTTAAAATGTGGATCAGTTGCCAATATATTTAAAAATTAGGACATTCCATAAGTGTAACTGCATTTTTGGTTGCTCTTTAAAAGATCAGATCTGATGGTAATGTGCCTTTATTCCAAAGAAGCAAGAGCTGGCTAGATCAAAGAAGCAGCCTTCCACTTTATACAGGATCTGTGTTCTCTCTACCACAGACTCCACCCCTCCCAACTGCTCAACATCTGGCTAACTCTGCTCACTTATATAATCTTCCTGCCTGCCACACAGGCATTTTATTTTATTCAACTAACATTTTATTTTATTCCACTAATCTAGATTTAGAGTAGATTTGAACTTATTCCCACTAATTGGGTTTTAGCATATTCTTGACTTTTTATAGTCTCTGGAAATTGGTTTCTAAAAATCAAGAATAATATATCCACAGTGTTAATATTCCCAATTGTCCAGAGTACTTTCTCTAAGAGGTCAATAAATGCAGTTGTAAAGAGAGGGCTGCCTTAGTAAAGAGAATTCTTTTGTTTGGAAACACATTTATATGCAGTTGGAAACATATTAAAAATGAAAAAAAAAAGAAAAAAACAACCCAGAGATTTTCCTTGTTGTTGTCAGCATCTCTTCTCGCAATCAATCGTGTATAATTGCGTTCTTTCTATGACTGTCCGGAAGATTAATAGTATTTATAATTATCAATATGGTTCCACAAACATGTACATTAGAGAAGCCTAAGCCCCCATGAATTCTTATCTGCATTTTAGGCATTCAGGCAAATCATATCATGTTTATTAATATCCTTCCTGTTCTGAGGGGCAGTTGTTGAATTTCATGACTATCTACATTTTGAGCTCAGAAACACACACACATACACACACAGAGAGAAAAAAGAAATATAATAGGATAAATGAGTTTAGAGAGCTCAACTATCATAACAGGATCTCTCACTAGTTGTTGCCAACTGAAAATTATGAAAGTAAAGAAGGTGAGTTTATGTACCAGCTGCTTGACTCTGTTACCTTGAGAAGTGAAAACTATAATGACCTGATTATGTTACAATTAAAATATATGAATTAGATTTGAAGAGTGTTTTCCAGCACTTGGGAGGAAGCTGGACATCATCCGAAGTTCCCTGCTTGAGTCCTGCCTTTTCAGCTTCTTCCTTAAGGAAATCATTTAGCATCCTAGGATCACAGTTTTCTTATGCAATTAAAGTAAAATAAAATAAAGTAACGTCGTGCAACATAGCTACTTCACAAGGATCCTTCCAGATGAATTGTGATAACTTCCCTGACATAAGAAGCACAATTAAGATTTGTGGTCACGTTTTATGTGTCAGTTTCTTATTGCTGTGGTTAAAAAAAATGACCATGAACATAGCGGTTTCAAACAATTTTATTATCTAATAGTTCTGTAGGTCAGAAATCCAACATGGGTCTCACTAGGCTAAAATCGAGGTGTCACCAGAGCTGGGTGTGTTTCTGGATGAGGGAGAAGCTATTTCTTGCTCATTCATGATGCTGGAAGAACCAGTTCCTTGTGGTTCCTGGACAGAGGTCCCTGTTTCTGTGCTGGCTGCTGTAAGTAGATCCCAGCTTCTGACAGCCAACACGGCTTCTGACACCTTCCTCTATCCCAAAAGCCAGCAGTGGCAGGCCACATTGCTGAGTGTCCCCTCTCTCCTGACTCCCCTTCTTCCCATACCTTTCTTTCATTGACTCTTCTGTCTTCTTTTTTCACTTTGAAAGGCCTATGTGATTACATTGGGCCCACACAGACAATCTAAAACAATCTAGTTTAAGATCTGTAATCTTATTCCACATGCCCAGGCCCTTTTGCCATGTAATGTGACATATTATCGGCTTCACAAAATTAGGATGTGTACATCCTTGTGAATGAAGGGTTGAGAGGAATGGATTATTTTGTCTACCATGGTTCTTTACTGTGTTGAATAACTTTGTTTTTCTGGGAAGCCTATGATATCCATATTGAACTCCTATTCTTAAATAGATAATGCTATACTGTGGGTGTTTGTCCCCTCCAAACCTCATGTTGCAATTGACCCCCAGTGTGATGACGTTAGTAAGCGGGCCCGCTGGTGGGGGAATTTGGGCCTGGGGGATGAGTGAAGAGGGTAATTCCTCCCGGAGGCTCTGCAAATTCCCACTGTATTGGTTCTTGGGAGAGCTGGTTGTGACACAGAGCCTGACACCTTTCACCTCTTGCTTCCTCTTTCTCGGTGTGATCTCCGCCCGTATCAGTTCCTCTTCACGTTTGACTGGAGTAGAAGCATCCTGAGGCCCTCCCCAGATGCCCAGTCTTGAATTTTTGCATCAGAAGCTTAAATCAAATAAAACTTTTCTTTACAAAGTGCCCAGTTTCAGCTATTCCTTTACAGCAACACAAAATGGACTGAGAGAGTTAATACAGTTGTGTCAGCAGAGATGATTTGTAGGAAGCTTTGAATACTTAAACCCCTTTGCTTTCTCATTTAGCTTGCCTATTTGATTGGCAAATGTCTCGCTGACATTTCTGGAATGTTTGGAAAAGAACCCTGAATGAAAGGATAAGCAGATGGAATCATCCTTGAGTGGTATGGCAGGAGCGAAGATTAAGAGGGAGTCTAAGAGACATCAACAGCATAGGAGTGAGTCCTGCTGACCGCCAAGCTTTTTCCCTGACTCCCTGCAGGCGGTGTGGCTGCCTCCACTGAAGCTGAGTGGAACTCCCGGTGGGATAATGAGATAAGAGGTTACAGAGTCACCGCTGCAAGAAACCTGTCAAAATGAGGAACACCGTGACACTTGTCGCTCATACCTCTGCCCCATCCCACTTATAGTAACCCAATTCCTTTTTTCATTTGTAGTGGGATAATACTTTGATCATGACAACTGATGTTTCTCAATCACTCTGCCCTCAATGAAAATCTTTTATTCCCATTTTATTCCCATTCCAAATTCCTGAATGTCTTGCTTTCACTGCATTAGATCACTTTAAATAACAAAGCAGAAACAGGGAGCATTTCCTCAAAAAGTTCCTTTAAAAAGCTAAGTGTAAAGTGACCGTATGAACTAATGATTCCACTTCTAGGTATGTACCTAGCTCCCACATTCTCTGGCTGTGAAAGGCAGTTAAGCAGTAGCACGCAGCCATAATAGCTTGAGATTTAGAGGGTTGGCTGGACTGCCAAATCCCTGGAAAAAAGCCGCCAAACTAGCCTGATGACAAAGCAAGGTCACACTTATTACTCACTGCAATGAAAGAGAATAGTCTGATTTGTATTGCAAGGGGAGAGAGGTCAAAGACAGCTATTTTTAAGATTTGAGGGTCTGTATTAAGGAACTTCTAATGAGGGAAACTTGATTAGAAGTGAGCAAAGCAGAGGATAGTATAGTTTTGGTGGAGGTAGCAAAGAAGGTTATAAAACAAGTCTTTTTCAGTAAAGAGTCATTTGCTTAGAGGGCTTGGCTCAGTTGAGTGATCAGTCATGCTAAAAAGGGGGCTATTTACTCTCATGGCAAAATTTTTTTCCTGATTTATTGTACATACATGAATTTTTGTTTTTTGAAGTTTTTGACTGGGACTGGGTTTGAACCCACCACCTCTGGCATATGGGGCCAGCACTCTACTCCTTTGAGCCACAGGTACCGCCCAGTATTGCACATACATGGATTTTTAAGAAGTTCCAAAAAACTGTAAAATTATTTGTAACTTTATCTTCCTGAGCAAGACCTTCTTGGCGTAGTAAAATTCTGTTAGCATAGACAGATTCAGTTTCCTTGGTCACATTAAGCTGCGTGGTTTCCTGTGACTTGTTCTTTGTGAGAATCATTTGGTCCATGGAGTACCGTCTGTGTGTAGGGTCATTCTCAACAGAGCTCTGTGACACCAGAGAAGGGCTACTTGGCAGCACCACTTATAACCATATTCAGGCATAACTTTTGCTCAGATCTCATAGGCTGTGTTGAGAAGTCAAACTCATCTGCTTTTTCCACTATCCTTTGACTTTTAGAACCAAAATAGCACAACCACTGAGCTGTATGTCATCCCAATATCCCGCTATTGCTGAAGCAAGCCAACATAATAATTGGTGCTGTCAGAGTGACCTTCCAATTACAGTGTCCTCAGGACAGGCTTCATCTGAAAGAGATCCTTTTTCTCTTTTTGGAAAGCTAGAAAGCTCTGTCCTCAGCCTATGCTCTTAGGCTGTTACTGCTATTCCCAGGGCCATGTTGATCAGCCCACCTTCCTAGCTGGCATCTCCTATGAACATCACGTATATAAATAGCTCTTTCAAATAAGTCTACAGTTGAATATAAGTAACCACGGCCAAAAAAATATTGAAAGGGGGAAAATCTCCCTGCAGCCCCCAAGGGCTGCACATTCGTAAGTGTGTTCTCCTTTCTGGAAACAAGCTTGGCTGATCTTTACAGAGCTATATGGTGAATTTCCCATTGTTAAGAACAAAAGTGGTTTTGGTGAGTTTCAGAAGCTAAATCTTACATAGTAGCATCTGATTATGGAGCCCTAAAAGTAATCTGTGTCTTGCTTGGAAAATGGGTTGGCACATACTTCAGAGTGCTGTAAAATAATGTTAAACGTGCTCTGGGGATGTTAAGTAGGGGTTAATTGGGAATTGGGGGAGGTTCTAAAGAGCAAGTGAAAAAATATCCTTTCCTTCAAAGATGTGTAGCTAATTGCATGTGTGGGGAGGCAGGAAGAGACAGCACCAGCAACCATGACTTTGCGAGTTGTTAAAATTCTAAGTGGTGAACTGGTCTTGTTTGTTAAAGTTAACTCCGTACAGCTTCTGGGCCAAGAGATGTGCTTTCCTTACAACCCCCTCAATAAATACACACGTCTTCAGATATAGGGCTGTTTTCAGTTGTTCTACTTAGCGGTGTTCCTGAAGATGACAGTGAGAAAGAAGTAATAAGCTCAGAGCAAGGGAGACAGAAAGAATGTGGTGGGAAGATAATAAGAAGCCGAAATCTCTCATAAATAACAAATGTGTTCTTGATTTATTGTGTGACGATACTGTAACGGAGACTTCACAATGACTGAATAGAATCTGAGGGCCTTTATCTTAGCAGGGAACATGATGCCTGCCATTTGAAATCACAGGCTGAAAGCGAGCTCTAACACATTGATGGATGTACATTGGAAAGGTAAGTGGCTTTTTAAAATTGCCCTGAAATCGTTTATGCTTCAATAAGAAGTGAGCATTGAAGTTGGTAAATAGTCACTTACACGATTTGTGTGCATATTTCCTGATAGTTAATTTTTTCCCATTAACTGTATAGATCACCTTGGCTATAAGTGCCAGTTTACAGGGTTCAATCAAGAGTGCTAGATTACAGTGCCAGAGTCTGGCACGAGGGAGTGGAACCAATAGCTCTTCCCTTTCTCATCACTGCTATTGCTACACAAATGAGTGTCTTTGCCACTTGAGGCAATTGTCTATAATGAAAGGAGGTTTGAGCAGAAGACTGATTTGCTTTATAGTCATTACCTGACAACACTGGCAAAACTATTGAAGATTTTCTGGATACCTTGCAAATTTCCCCATCAAGCATCTTATTAGGCAGCTGTAGCATTGTGAGCATTTTTATGATGGAGTAGTCAAGATTTAGGGACCCCTTGCTGAAATATCTTCTTTTACTGGTCTTTTACATTTGTTTTTAAGAACTTCTAGAGGCACAGCAGCTCACAAGATTATTTTAAAACAGCAAACACGACTGACTCTATTGTGAGAATTTTCCTGAGTCAAATTGGCTTTTTAAGCCTGAGTTTTTCTTTCTGAAAAATGAAGAAGAATTAGTAGATAAATAAATTAGTAGCTAAGATGAAGAAGAATTAGATAAATATCCACGGGTGTGGGCTGACGCTCATCTGGGAAGGGGTATTGGAGCAGTGTTCCATAGCAGGGCCTTGGGGGCCGGAAAATCCACGGTCTCACTGCCTGACTGTCTCGCTCACAGATCTTGCTGGGCGCCTTGCCTCTGTCCCCTTCTCTCCAACATTTCCCCACCTTGTACACACCTCTTGAAATGCCATGTTCCACCACCGAACTGGACCCTGGCCACCAGTCACATTCTGCCTGAAGACTCATGTGAAGCATTTTCTTGCCATCAGCCTCCCAAGTGGAACACTACCTCGGGCTATGTCAACATTATTTCTTTAACCACTTCCAAAAGTTCTCTGTAGTGCTGTTTCTTCTAGGGCCTAGCAGTGTTAGGCACCAAATTAATGCTTGAAAATGAAAGTGTAAGGTGGTGAAAATCCCAGATCTCTCTTCTAGTACCAATTTTCTTTTTCCAGAAAGCTCTGCTACCATAGTGTAGAGAAAAGAGCCATTGTTGGAACTGGCAAAAGCATCTCTGGTCTAAACTCAACAAATGCATTCAACAGGGTAAGGTGTCCAGATGCTTAGAGTCTGTACATTCTCCAGAGCTTCATAGCTCAGTCTCGTCCATACAGAGGGTCCAGAGAGCTCAATGAGTCATCTCAGGCAGAGAGAAAGGAAGCATCAACCACCCCCTCCCACCCTTCCAACTCTGCATGCTGCAGGAATCTTACCTATTCAACCTCAATGCCAAATGACTTTCAGAATGAATAAGTAGAGATCAATTACTGTCCCAGATTATTATTTTCAAAAAAGGTGTCCATATATGACCAGAGGTTTCAGATTTAGTGGTATAAGGCAACTTCTTCAATAACAGGCCCTCCACCAAGCAAAAGGCTTTGAGCAATGAAAATGGTCTCCCTCTCATTTGATTATTTCTTTCTGAGATGTGTGTTTTTATTCCTTTTTTCCTCAGTATTTGTTGTGATCAATTCAGAGAAACATCACCACATGTTTCTGTTCAAAATTTGTCTTCTGAAATCTCATTTGAAGGTTTTTGGATTCCTTCTTCCAGCCATTTCTCATGGGATAGCTAATTTCTCCCTCTCTCTGTGAAGCTTGCATCTTCTAGGTAAAAAATAAAATCACGTAAGAATATATTCAGCATACCTTGTCTTCATCAAAGACCCAGTTCATAGTGGCACAGTCTTTGTCCTTAATTGTGACCACATCCTCTTTCCTTTCCCAAAATGTCAGAAAAGATGACTTTATTAATGTGGAATAACATTCACTCCCCCCACCTTGAAACTTGAACTTGGCATCCCTCAGTTCTTTGTTGTGCCTTATCCCTCCCTACCAGGCAGTTTTCTTTGTTCCACTCACCAAACCTCATACTGACAGCACATATCAAGAATGTGAATTTGTAGATTTAGTCCTTCCCAGGCCACCTGGAGGGAAACGGGAGCTACTGACCTGCAGAATGACCATATGTTTCAGCCGTCTGAGATGGAACCCTTCACCGCTGAGCCCGGGCACTGTTTCTTCAGTTCTTGTGATATGGACAAGGCACTGACTGGGTAATTGCTTGCGGAATTAAAAATTTATAATGGCTAGTAGATGAGGTAGATATTTATTTTTCAGCTGAGCGATAAATGGAGCATTTTGAAAAGAAAGGGGAAAGAAAAAAGCATGGGGTTTAATAAGTAAATATCTTTTTACGTGTTTTTCCTTTTGTTGGAAGGGCTATATTTCAAATATTTCATAATCACTAGGATCTGGGGACCAGTCTTGGAGACCCCCCTGGATTGGGGTCCTGGGAACCCCCAACTGTATTAACCCATAAGTTACTGGATCCTGGGCATCATGGGAGAAGACTGGAAATGTGAACAGTGGGGAAAGTCCATTCCCCTGCCAGTGTGAAGGCATTTTAGTATTTCAGCAACAGATAGATCATTGAAACAACTTGACACTTTTCCTAATTTAGACTCAGTTCATACATTTTCAGTACATGGTGATACACTGCTTGTCAGACACAGATGTAGTCATTAGTCAAGAGCAGCTACTGAAGGCCTCTCCTGTGCAGAGCTTTGTTCTCAGAGCTGCTGGGAGACACAGTGGAGGTGAGAGAAAAGGTTCCATCCATCACGGAGTCTAACTGGGCAGGAAAGATGCTGAGAATTAGTGACTGAAGTGGCAGAAATGAGAACCAAGCACTTGCAACTCAGGTTGGCCCTTGCAGGCAGCAGGGTTGGGGTCTTTTTCCTCGCCTGCAATGTTTTCCAGGTGGGAGCTGGTGCAAATACAGATTTAGACCAACAGCATAGGAAGAAGCGGTCACAAAGAGGAGTGGTGTTTAGAAAAAGAAAAGGACCAACTTCCTCACTCGTGGAGAGAAAGAGGGTTATATATAAATAAGTCTCAAAGCCATTTGTTTAAAATTGGGACTTTGGGGTTAGGGCTGGGTTAACAGTGACTTAAGCCCTTGGAGATTTACCTTCAGAGGATGGAATTTGCCCCACATCCCCAACGTGTTGCAATGTTAACTAAAAACCAAATGAGCAAAACAGTGATTCATACATCACTTGATATTTTTTTTCAACCTGGAAGTAGCAATTCATTGTGAAGGAGGTTTTCTACATTCAGATCCCCGGGATGCACATTGGAAGGGAAGTTACCAGCATCTGCCCCCACCACCAAAATTCTGTTGAGATAACTTTGGTCTGTGCTCGAGGTTTTTCTAACGTAGATGAGCAGTGGACCGCTCTTTGAGTAACACTAGCTCACAATCTATGCCAAGGAATCCAGAATTGAGCTACATAAAGCTTGTATAATTGAGGAAGTGCTTACTCAGGGAAACACAGAGTGCATTAAAAAGGAGACACATTTAAAAATGAAAGTATATTGGAGTCCAGCACAGCGACCCAGATGAGAATACCATGAAAGCATGGAGTGGGTGAGTGGGCGTGGCGGGGCCATCAGGGTGCAGAATTGCATTGTAGATGCAAAGTCTTTATGCATCAGTCTCATACTTTTCACAGAACGTTCAAATATGTTCTTTAATTTGATGCACATGAGGTAGGCACCAATTAAAATAAAGTTGGAGTTGAATCCCAGGTTTGTCAAACAATAGCTACCCTCCCTGGAGTAAGAGATATGAAGCTCTGGGCTTCAAATTCCTCAGCTGAGAAAGGGATAATAATATCCGGCTGGCAGGATAGTTTTAAGGGTTAATCATGGTGGTCCATATATCAGAAGTATATGTGTGTGACTGAGCCCTCAGTACATCTAATAGTAATTTGGAACAGGGGACCTATCATAATTAGAAAGGACTCACATCTCTTAATGTGGATATTGAATGTGTGCAGTCCTCACACAGATTCTTAAAGAACATGAAAGGTTTTCTAAATGTACCTGGGTATCTGGCCTCAGCCTTACAAACCACCCTGCTGAAGGCTACAGAAAGTGTGGATGGTGTGAGTGCATTTCAGAGATCAAAGCATTTTGTAGAAATTAATACTTCACCCTGTGGTTCGCAAGTCAGAGCCTATATACCCAGTAAGTTTCAATAAATATGTCTCCATCCCATAGATACTCTAACCCTCCTTCAGACAAAGACTCTGACACTTTATTACTTCCAGAAAAGTCACATGACCTGAAGAAAAGTAGCCACCTCAGTTTAACTACAGATGGGAAGAGAAATTGATATGTAGCTAACTGGCCCTTAGTAAGGGGCTGGCAATTTAACTCTGTCTGGGGACTAAAATGGTAAGTGAAAAGCCAGTGTGTGAGGTAGTTTCAGAATGAAGACAGTGCCAGGAGGGACCAATGGGTCCTTAGTCAGGGACTCACACAGCACCCCCTGATTTGGGAGAAAGCCAGGGATGTGAAAGGCTGGACGATGCAACGGAGGTCCAGCTGTGGAATGGCACACCAAATTTGTGGGACTGGATTCTTTTCTAAAAGTTGATCAGGGGATGGAGGTATTTATGGAGGAATTTCAAGTGGGGTAAGTGGGAGAATAAATAGCCTGTACTAATGTGAGGTTATGCGAGGAGCTCTCAGCATTTTGGGGAAAACTAAGGCTCTGTTTCCTCTGATTCTGAGCATTCATGTGCTGTGCTCTGCAATCTGATGAGTGTTTAAACATGGCAGTAAGTGAATTTATACAGTCCTTGGGGAGAGAAAGGAAATAGCTAACATGTACTTTATACCTACTGTGTGTTGCCCTTCCTATTTAAAAATAGGTTATATTGTGTCATTAAATAATCTTAACAACCTTAAGCAGCAGGACTTTCTTGAATTCCCATTTTTCAAATGAGGAAATGAGCAACAAGAAGTTGAATAACATGAATCTCCTTCCAGCACATTCAATGATTCATCCATTCATCCAACAGGTACTCATTGAATGACTACTCTGTGCCAAGTGCTATTCTAAAGACTGAGGATGCAGCATTGAACATGAGGGTGGAGGTTTCTCTTCACTCAGAGCATAACATTCAAGTGCAGAGACAAGAATAAGCCAATAAATGAGTACAGAGACACAGGTGCCATGAGGAAAATCCTAGAGGATGGTGTGCTTTTGTGGGACAGTTTGGATTGCAAAGCAAGGCCTTTCTGCAGAGATGTGAGTGACAACAAGTCAGCCGTACTCATGTGGGGACAGGATGGACTTTCTGAAAATAACAGAAAGCAACAGAGGGACAGAGCCCTAGAGGCCTGGGGTGTCCTGGCAGGAGCCAACGTGATGGATGGTAGAACATGAGTAAGTGTTGGCGGAATAGGTGACAAAGTCAGAGCTACAGATGAACGGGGGAATCTCAGGCCTTGGAAAGAGTTAGTGTTTTCTTAAAAATACAATGTGAAGCCATGTAAGGGTTTTAATTAGGGAGTTGATATGATCGCTGTTATATCTGTGGTTTGAAGACTGAGATTGAGTTGTGGTGGGTAAGAGCAACATGAAGGAAGACAGGCTGGTTGGTTTTATTGTTTTAAGACTATTGTTTGTAGTCTTTCAGTTGGAAATCCCAAAAGTAGAAAATATCTTTTAGGATTCTCCATCTTTTTGTATAGACAGATGGACATACAGGTATACATACATATATGCACACACACTTACCTACATCTACATGTGTATATAACATATGTAATATATGTATTAGCATTGTATACAAAGACTGTCCACAAGTTGCCCCTAATGTCACTAAACATAGGGGAAATTGGAAATTGTAACTAAATTACCTTTATTTACAAAATATTTCTTATCAAACTTTACAAAGAGGTGACCAACATGTACAGAACATTTTGTAAATATTTTGTAAATAAAGAAACATTTAGCTACAGTTTCCCATTTTCCCTATGTATGGCAACCTTAGGGTTGACTCTCGGGATACCTTGTATTATATATGGAATATTATACTGTTATTTAGGAATATTATGAAACACACAAAATAGACACTAAAAAATATTAGCTAAAGAGGAAACAAAGATTACACATAGTTTACTGCATTAAAAGAAAAAAATTACTCATACTAATGTGCTACGATAGGAAATGCTATTAATTTTGGGGGGAGAGTAACGTAATTTAGTATGTTTTATTACTTTTTTTTAAAGAAAGCATTTGGTTTAACACTTTTGGAACAAAGATTCAAAGATCTGATACTAAAATTAGTTTATTTCCAGACTCATAGCTGAGCAGAGAGAGGAGGTTGTGAACTGGATACAGTGTGTATTCCAGAGAGGTGGAAATCTGAGGTCTTAGGCAAGTGATTGCAACTGGGTGGAATCAGCTGGACCACCCAGAGTTCTGGGACTGGAGGAAGCCTTTCCAGAATTTTCAGTTGTTGGGGGAAGGTGCACAGTGAGTGGAAAGCTTAGAAGTATACAGCAACCACATTAGAATGCCAGTTGGAGGGTGGCACCTGTGGTTCAGTGGGTTGGGTGCCAGCCCCATATACCAAGGGTGGCGGGTTCAAACCTGACCCTGGCCAGCTAAAACAGTAGTGGCAACTGCAACAAAATGTAGCTGGGCATTGCGGTAGGCACCTATAGACCCAGCTACTGGGGAGGCTGAGGCAAGAGCATTGCTTAAGCCCAGAAGAGCTGGAGGTTGCTGTTAGCTGTGATGCCATGGCACCCTACCAAGGGGAGGGAGACAGAGTCAGACTCGGTCTAAAAAAAAAAAAAAAAAGCCTGCCAGTTGGAGTGGATTTGCCATAGGTTTGGTGGCTGGTGAGGAAGCCAAACTGAAACAACAAATATCCTCGATGAAAGTGTGGGGAAACCACTTGAAGATATTGGCTGGGAGAAGATTTTATGCAGAAGACTTCCATGGCAATTGCAACAACAAAAAATAAACAAATGGGACTTAATTAAACTGAATATCTTCTGTACAGCTAAGAAACAACAACCAAAACAAACAGTCAACCTTCCGTATGGGAAAAGGTATTTGCATATTATCAATGGGACA
Organism: Perodicticus potto; assembly: GCA_963574655.1. Lineage (NCBI taxonomy): Eukaryota > Metazoa > Chordata > Mammalia > Primates > Lorisidae > Perodicticus > Perodicticus potto. The sequence goes on along the minus strand of CAUYRH010065889.1, from coordinate 921 downwards.
AAAGAGTGATGAATAGGATCTATAGAGAACTCAAATTAATCAATAAAGAAAGACCCAACAATCCCATCTATTACTCACTGGGCGAGAGACATATGAATAGAAACTTCTCTAAAGAAGACAGACGAATGACTAACAAACCTATGAAAAAGTGCTCATTGTGCCTAATCATCAGAGAAATGCAAATCTAACTATCCTAAGATATCACCTAACCCCAGTGAGAATGGCTCATGTCACAAAGTCTGAAAGGTGCAGATTCTGGCATGGATGTGGAGAAAAGGGAACACTCTTACGCTGATATGGTAGGACTGCGAACTAATACAACCTTTTTGGAAGGAGAATCCTCGAAGAACTCAAAATAGACCTCCCATTTGATCCTGCAATCCCATTACTGGGCCTCTACCCAGAAGAAAAAAAAATCCTTTTGCCATCAGGACATTTGCACTAGACTGTTTATCTCACTTCAATTTACAATCTCCAAATTGTGGAAATAGCCTCAATGCCTACCAACCCAGGAATGGCTTAACAGGCTGTGATGTATGTGTACCATGAAAAGACGGAGACTTTACATCTTTTGTATTAACCTGAATGGAGGTGCAGCAAATTCTTCTTAGTAAACTATCACAAGAATGGTGCCTTACTCTTAACGCCTGGTATTAGTATGTGTGTTCAGTTTCCTCATCACTCCACTTATCTGATTTAGTAATGTTTAGAGCATTTCCCCTCTAGAATGGCCCTTAGTCTCTTACTTCTTGAGATCTGTGCCCCAATGTACTCCCTTCTTTTTTTTTTTTTTTTTTTTTTGGAGTTTTTGGGCAGGGGGGGGTTTGGGCCCCCCACCTCCGTTTTATGGGGCCAGGGGCCTACTGTTTTTTGTCACAGGTGCCGCCAACCCCCTTAAATTTTTACATAGTAAACCATAAC
>CAUYRH010065886.1:0-10702 GCA_963574655.1 Perodicticus potto | reverse complement strand
TGTGTGGCAGGCATCATTCCAGATACAGGCATAGTAACAGAACAAAAGATAAAAATCCCCACTATGGTATAGTCAATTGCTAAGAAACAATGGGACACTTAAGGGCATCTAAAGGGCTCAAAGCTGGGCAGCGGTGTTGAGGCACCCTGTGACTACTGACAGTAGGACCATTATTGTCACCAAGCTTGATAGGTGGGAGAAGGGAACCAGAACCCAGCAGAAAAGATCATCCCAACAGGAGCTGTGGCCTTATGAAGAGTAACATTGTGATGGCCACCTCATTGCTCAGCATAGCCAAAGGAATAAATGCCCAAACCTCACTTGTGTTCCTCCCTCTGATGTCCTGTTCCCTAGTGGCTATTTATGTCCTTGAACTCTGCAACATTCCTAGAGGTGTGCCCACATATTCTCCTTCACAGTTCCTTGGTAATTTTCCAATTATATTCTTTCCTAGCTATGAACTGCCAGTCAACTCATGAGTCATTTGTCATGAGTCAGTATAACTCTAAACTGAGGACATATCTCCTACAACACAAAATGACAACCAAATATACCTCCCCAAACTCTGTGCTTGGGCTACTCTATGTTGTTTCGGAGGCAGAGAACGGAACATAGTGAAGGACAAAAGAGAAAATGAGTCACTAAGGAAGCTGACACCTCCTTAGATTTTAAAAATGCAGTCTGTTTTTCCATGAATATCATTAAAGCCCCGAGAAGACTAAAAGGTCCTACCAAATGCCACGCAATGGAAGCAAGCAAAATAGCCCAACTATTTCAAAAATGGATATCCTACTGAAGGCGACTAAAAATTAATCAACTTAGTATGCCACTTGATTTTTTTTTTTAAAGAGATGATCCTTTTGTATACTTCAAAGTTTTGATCCACTTAATGTCATGAAAACATTGCAAGTAAAACTGTTCAACTCATAAAACTGATGATTTTAAGAACAGCACTTTATTGCACATGAGTCTAGCAAGCCTCTATTACTCACCTACTGTGTGCAGAGCAGTCTACTAGGTAAACTAGGAAATGCGCATAAAAAAACACACAAAGGGAAACTGTTCCTGTCCACAAGGTATTTAATGTGGGCTAAGGAAATAAATTGTATGTAAATGACATAGCCAGAAAATGTACATAAATATAAGAAAGTGAAAAATGCTGAACATAAATGCAATTCAAAAACAGAAAATAATAGCAAAGAAAGCAATTAGGACAGCAGTAAGAGACCTGGAATGAAGCAATTAAAGGAAAACCGGAATTCAAATTAATTAATCTTCTCTGTATTTGGTAGGTGAGCGTGGTCAACCTATGCCTCTTTCAACCCCAGTCATTCACAAATTAAGAGCAAATAATAAAGTCCATCTCAACAGTTTGATGTAGGGATTAAATTTGATGATGGATATGAATGTGCTTCAATAATTGTTATGTTACTAAGAAAGTTTGATCAAAGAGTCATTTTAGTCCGGAGTGGATATTGCTGCTCTACTCACAAAAGTAGTTTGTCATCATCTCTTTCTGCAGCTTCACTTTATAGATGATTAAATTATGGCTCACAAAAGTTGCAAAGCTTTCAGACTCATTTTTATTTATTTATTTATTTATTTATTTATTTATTTATTTATTTATTTACTTATTTATTGGAGACAAAGCCTCAAGCTATCGCCCTAGGTACAGTGCGTGGCATTATAGCTCACAGCAACCTCTAGCTCCTGGGCTTAAGCTATTCTCTTGCCTCAGCCTCCCGAGTAGCTGGGACTACATGCACCTGCTACAACACCTGGCTATTTTTGTTGCAGTTTGGCTGTGGCCGGATTTGAACCTGCCACCCTCAGTATATGGGGCTGGTGCCCTACTCACTGAGCCACAGGTGTTGCCCTCTTTTTTTAAAAATATAAGCTTCTGAAATATAGTGATAAGTATATCTACTATTATCTCTCAAATATATTTGGCATGTTTTTACAGATCAACTTTTCACTCACTCCTTTCTGAATTTAAATACAGAGATGAATAATTCGTAGTCCTGCCCCTAAATAAAAAATTCAAGAGGGAAGACACCTATTAATAACCCCCAAACTAATAAGTATACTTTGTGGTCATAGAAATGTGATATGAAGGATCATTTATTTTAGAAATATGCACTACCCTATGTCCAAATACAGTCTAAGTATAGATACACATTCTCCTTTTCAGTTAAATAAAAATCTTTCTCTCTACATTTAAGCTAGAAATTTTTATTGCCACTAAGATCATAGCTGTCTATTTTGTCTCTCATAGCTTACTTAATGGCAGAAATCACTTAGAGAAAATCTCATTATGGAAAAATTATGTTTATAATTTTCTTCTAATTTTCTGATCATACGTGCTTAAAAGATCACACTTGTCTACTGTTATTAATAAGAAATAAGCTTTAATAGTCATAGATTAGATTCCTTATAATTACATTACTTGGAAAACTTGCCAAGTCCATGGGAAAAGATGATTTTCATATTTAGTTAATCACATAAATTTTACTTTAGCCAAAGGTTACAAGTCCTATTAATTCCATCTAATATGCCAGGAATTCTCTAAAGACTATAGATAGGTTGCTGCAACTTTTGTTTTTTCAGGGTATATAACAGATTTTATATGTAAATGAGATGTTACATATTGAATTCACTAATAAACAGGCCTTAAGTCTGTACTAAAAGCAATGGATTTATATGCTGAGTTTATAGTGTAGAAAATTGCAACTATCAAACTAATCTCTTATTGGTTAATATAAAATTGTCAACCTTGTACTATCAATTAGTTAGCCATGAAAATAGTCAAGTGCCTATATATTTAAGATCTAAAGTACTGAACTAATTTAAAAGAAATGATGGGCAATATTAAAGGAAAATGACCAGTGTACCTGGAAGAAATATACTATATAGTCTCACATAAATGCACTGCTTCATTTGGCTTTTTTTGTCTAAAAATACTTTTTGGATGTAATTATAGAAAATGGTAGAAAGAAGTTCCACTTTTTACTGAGAAACTTCTATATTATTTTTGTTATGAATAATCTAATTTTTAAAGTCATAATTAAAGGCATTTAGAAATTATAGTTTTGCTGAAACGTTTAAGAGTGATGTATTATTGCAGCCACCTTTGGGAGTCCTTAAGGGAAGAGTCGTATCTTGACGTGCTTGCATTGTTAGCAATAATGATTTAATAAGCTTAAAACCAATATTCAATTATTAGTTGTAAGTAGGTTAGGAATTGAATTAAGAAAATGATTGCAGATGATGGGCAAAAGAAAACAAACAGGAGAGAAACGGATCAGAGGAACCCTAAGCTTGGTGCAAAATGCAGTAATGAAGACCTTGCCCCCTTAAAACTTAAACTGTCTTGTTGAAACTTCACCCCTCCTGCAGCGGGACTCCACTGCAGAGGTCACTGAGAAGGCAAGGCTCACATGGGTGGGGCTGCCCTTTTAGGGTGAATGAGTCTTTTAGGGAATTAGGGAATACAGAATTTTTTATTTTATTATTAATTTTTTATAGACAGAGTCTCAAGCTGTCGCCCTGGATAGAATGCCATGACGTCATAGCTCACAGCAACTTCCAACTCAAGCTCCAGCAATCCTCTTGCCTCAGTATTTCTATTTTTAGTAGACACGGGGTCTCGCTTTTTTGCTGAGGCTGGTCTTGAACTTGTGAGCTAGGCCTCCCAGAGTGCTAGGATTACAGGCATAAGCCACTGCACCTGCCAGAATGCAAAATGCTTAAACTTCATTAAAGACAGCAAGAGTTGCCTCTGACTAGATAAGGAGAAATATTTCCTTTCTTCTGTCACCTTGATATAGTCAGAAGCGGCAGTCTGTCTGAGCACAAGGCTTTCTGAGTGTTAATTGTCACTCCTGTGATTTGTGTGTGTAGCCTAATTGGGGTCTTCTCTCACATCCTGGTCCTGAATGGTGTTTCTTGTCCCATGTTCTGTTTGTACTAAGATCATAAATACCTTAGAGGAAAAAAGGCAAAAAGTAAATCAATCTAATTAACGTAGCTAGCTTAAAACATAGTTTAATTGAGGAATGCAAGCATAGCAAGAATTATGACATAAAGATTTTGGCCTTCTCCCACTAGATGTATGAAATAAATACACAGAGCCCAGAGTCTTGGTCTTTGCTGAAGCCTCACAATGAGGAGCAAAGGTACCTCAGCCCATGCTATTCTTAAAACTTTAAATCTGTTTCTATCTTTTCATTTTCCTTCATTCTCCCTTCTCTGTCAAGCACTGGGAGGGACCTCATGGCATAGTTTGGGGCTGGTTCCCCAACATATTATGACCTATACCCAAGGGACAAATTATACTATTATTTTGCTGTTTTTAATTTTTCTTTTAAAAAGAAAATGAAGTGTTCAAAAATGATATATCTATGTGTGTATATATATATATACATTTTAATATTTATACATACTTTCAAAAAGGGATTTTATCTTCTATAGAAATACTGAAGATAATCAGGGAAACTAAATATGGAATAAAATTCAGCTACTATTGATTTATCCACGTCACAACCTTTGGTACTTTGTACTCTGTTGGGGTTTCCACGCACTTTCGGACTCAAGCACTCAGCCACAGCTCAGATAAATAGGAAAGGACAGAAATTAAGATTTCATCTGTGTTTAGGAAGATAAACAAGATAAGCTATAAATCAAAGAACCCCTATGCTGTAAAAACAAAATTACTATGGAAAACAATAGCACTGATTAGACAAAGTCTCTGGTGAGACATTCACCTTTAAACACTGAGAGAGAGGCATCACTGGGAAGAAGTATTTTTTTATACAATTTCTATTAGTACTTGGTTGCTGCACAGAGATTGTAAGGGGGGGGTGAAGCAGATGGTGAATACACACATTTCCACCTCATCACATCAACCCGTCCCCTCAGCAGTGATTTTGGGCCACACTGATGTTACTTGCACACCGGGGTCTGAGAGCCCTTTCATCAACTTCTACCCAAAGGAGTAGGCAATGGTTTTGCACAGGACGTGGAGGAGAAATGATACAGCAAAACTTAAAGCATATCACTAATTTATCATTACACTGCCATTTCTGGTTGCCCAGCACGCCATTCCACAGCCAGCTCCTTCACTTTCATCTGCGTCTCACCACTAACACATTGGAGTAATTTCTTGTCACCTTTCAGTTTCTACTTGTCCTTTGTGTAGGTTTTTAAATTTGTTTCTGTATGTTGCTGTTTATTCCTTTGCTCTCTGATTCCGCATTAATTCTGAAATTTCTACGAGGTTAACTTGAAGGAGTGTGTTTTACTAGTAACCTTTTCAACCAGAACATGAAGCTTTTTTTTTTTTTCATTCTTTTTTAGAAACAAAATTGTTTAGGTAGGAGTCATTGAAAACAAATAATTTCATTTTTCTTGACTAATTATGATTAATTTAAAAGCCACAGGAATTATTATAAGAATGCAACTGAAACAGTTTTTAGACAAGTTTTAATGATTATTCATATTCAATACAGTTGTTTTCTGGCATGTAAAATATTTTTGTCTATAAATTAGAAAAACTATTTGATTTTCCAGTAGTAGCTCTTTTGGAGAGTCCAAAATCAAAAATGCGGCACACAGAATGATGTAAACCTCAATGTAACTTCGAGTGCCATTGACTTATTTTTAAAGAAGCTTTCTCAGAGTCGATATAAAGGGATGTTCCTTTAAGACCCTCCAAACTGATTAGCATGCTAATCATACGGGAGGCAGACTTTGCAAGCAGAGTCTGGCTATCTCTGGAATGTCCTGGAAGGGACCTTGAAAGTGGAAAGCAGGCTCAGTGCCTGTGGCTCAACCTGCTAAGGAGCCAGCCACGTACACCTGAGCTGGCGGGTTCGAATGCAGCCCGGGCCCGCCAAACAACAATGACAGCTGCAACCAAAAAATAGCCGGGCGTTGCGGCGGGCGCCTGTAGTCCCAGCTACTTGGGAGGCGGAGGCAGGAGACTCGCTTAAGCCCAGGAATTGGAGGTTGCTGTGAGCAGTGATGTCACTGCACTCTATCCAGGGTGACAGCTTGAGGCTCTGTCTCAAAAAAAAAAAAAAAAAAAGAAAGTGGAAAGCAATGCAAGTTAATGCACATCTCAGTTAAAGGTTGCACATGCTGTTTAAAGAAGAATGGCTGAAGAAGTTTTTGTGGCTACTCTGCATGGTTTCTTTGTGCTCTCATCTTATAGACCATTTGCTGCCAACTGACTTATTATTATCAAGTGTATGTGCTGAACTTAGTGTTGTTAGGAGTATATAAGCTTGTAAGAAATAAACTGAGGCACTGCATGCCTCAGCAACATGCAGTCTCCCCTCTTGAACCTAAAATTTCATTGCTGATCTTATCTCTGCGACACTGTATCACGCAACAGAATGATGATGGCAGTGTATATTGCAATCCTGGTGCAAGAGCTAGAAAATAGCACTACATAATCCAAACTCTAGGAAATACAGAGTTTTATGTGTGTATTTTATTTCATCTTTCTTTTTATTATTGTCATTATTATTATTATTATTTTAGAACTGAGTCTCACTTTGTCAACCTTGGTAGAGTGATATGGCATCATAGCTTACAGCAACCTCAAACTCCTGGGCTTAAGCAATTCTCTTGCCTCAGCCTCACAAGTAGCTGGCACTAGAGGCGCCCACCACAATGCCCGGCTATTTTTGGAGATACGATCTCACTCTGGCTCAGAACCTGTGAGCTCAGGCAATCCACCCACCTTGGCCTTCCAAGTGCTGGGATTACAGGCGTGAGCCACTGTGCCTGGCCAATGTGCGTATTTTCCGAGCAGCTATAAGACACTTAGAAATATGCATCTGCCTGCATTTTAGAATAATAAGATAAAATACACCACAAATAAAATATTTAAAGGATCAAATATGTATTTACATAAATTATCAGAGTCTTGGTCAGGAGACATATTGAAAACTATTTGATGATAAATCCAACCATAACAACATTCTTTCTACATAATTACTCTTATTTGGTGGGAATTTCTGATGTATTGTATTAAATATTTCATCAGCAATCAACATTTACTCCAGAAATAATTTACAATATGGGGTCTATATTCAAAATATTTTTTTGTGATACAAAATTAATACATGATTTTTGCAAAAAATTTGACAATAGAAAGATTTATTTTAAAAGAAGCTGATCATCTCCCTCTCTAATCCACATCCTCCATCTGTGAAGTAATGGATGTGACAGGGATTGATAAGCAAACTGTAGAGTGGGAAGTTTGGCTTTTTATTTTTACATAATCGTGTTATTTACCATTATATAAATGATTAACATTTTATTTAAATTAAACATGTCCCTAGACTAAAGACAGAGAACTACCTATTTTTACTAAATTCTTGATACACATCCACATACATATTTTTATATATGAGATTATTTCATACATCACATATTGGGGTACTTTTAACACTAATACCCTTTCTTCTCTTTCATTCCTTTTTATCATTCTTTTCTCCCCTTCTCTGAAATCTTTATCATGTCAATTATTTTCTCCCCTTTTACAATAATCCTATAACTTGGGAAACCCAATTATCCTCTCTACAACTTACTTTTTTCACTTAGAAATACCTGACAGATTTCCTCTAATTCAACTAGTATTATATAGACTACTGTAGTATTATATAGACTTATATACTATATATATGTGTATATATATAGACTTATATACCATATAGTATTTCATGACAGAACATCAATCAGTGGGAAGTCACTCTGTACTCAGGCTTTCATAATTTTAAACATTGCCTTGAATATGTATTCTTAATTACTGGTATTTTTTTTCCTATGAAGTAATCTACTTAAAGTAGAGCCTCAGATGTAGGGTTGCTTAATCGAGGAGTAAAAAATAGTTTAATTATTATATGTACTTCCAAATAACATTCCAAAAAGACTGTAAGTACTTAGGTTTTCACAAACAATACAGTAATAATATCATTCTGTTTCAACTTTGAAAATCCGATGGATTTAAAATAATACTTTGTTCTTAGTAATTAACATTTCCCTAACTGGAAATGAATTAGAGAATTTTCTCTACATTTAGGGCCATTTGTATTTTCTTGTCTGTAAATTTCATATTTGTTACACAGGTAATTTACTTAATAAATATTATGAAGAATATAAACAAAAAATGGTGATTGTGTTATTCAAAATTATTTTGTATCTCATATCTCAGTTGCATTGCCTAATCCACTAATAGGACAATTTTCAATTTCAAAGCAAATAATATGTGAAATTTCTTGCTAAAAATATAACATATCTTTAGTCTTAAAGATTCTAACTTTTAATCAACCTGGGGAAAGGACTAGAAAGATGCACTTCTAATAATAACATCATATGATTCCAAAGAAGGTATGCTATAGAACACACTTATAAAAAGTGACATAATTTTTAAAATGTTCTAATTAGACATGTAATCTCCAAAGTATTTTACTATCATTTTTTAGAGGTATATACTTGCTCTATCGTGACCACATAGAATAATAGTCCTGCTTTAATATAGCCATGAAGTTCGGCTTCATCAATTAGTTGTCATAGAAAAAATATAAATTAAACTTTGAAATATTTTCGGATAATTTTGTAATTCTCAAACTATATTTTTAGTAAAATATTTTTGCTAAAATTATTTATTATAATTTTCAAACATGTAATTGGAGAATTATTGAATCACTTATGTTTTTTGTTTGTAATCAGTTCTAATAAAGTATATCCAAATGCAGTTTGCACCTCCACTTTTGCATAATTATGCTAGTATTCCATGAGATGTTGCCCACCTTTATTCTTGAAGTTAAATATTTAAAAAAATACTTTCTGCTGTTGAATATATATCAGTGGCAAAGCAATGATTTTGAATCATGTATTTACATGAATTTATAGAATTTATTTGTTTTTATATAGGTAAATAAGCAAAACTTTGAATTGAAGGCACTCTGCTTTACTTAATCCTCTGTATTCTTATGATTTTCATTAATAACATTTGACTTTTGGAGAGGACATTCAAATATTGTCATGTATATGATTTAAGTTTATTGTTAAAACTTTCCTGAGGAAAAAAATATTTTAAATTGATAGCTAGAGCACTACCTTGCTCAAATCCAGAGAGCTAAGCTAGCTGATATAGTTAAGACCCATATTCAGGGTTTCTGCTAATACGTGTAATCTACTTCATACTTTTACTTTTATACTAAAATGCTAGAAGTAACATTTTAAAACTTTAATACAAACAAAAGTTGGTTCTGGAGCTAATAAGAGGAATTACATGAACAATCAACATATAAAAGGACTGGAGTATTAATGACCAGTGAATTTATAATTTATATTTAACTGATTTCTTTGAAGAACAATTTTCTAGAGTCTTTAAAAAGATATTATAAATGAAAAAACCATTTGTAGACATAATTCAGTAAACTCGTTTGACCAGAGGCCCTGACAGTTTATTAACATTACAGGAAACACAGGTTTCATGCAACTCAGTTTTTAAATAATGGTTTAGTGAAAAAAACCTTGTACTCCTCAAACATGAAATATGTGTACTTGCATAAGATTCTCAATGGACAAATCCGATAGTCCAAGTTAATTTCCTGCTGTATATTGTGCTGACCTTTTTTCTTTTTAAAATAATAAGCATCAGGGAGTTAAGGAATCCTATAAATCTCAAAAAAGAACAAACACAAATGTGTGATATAGACATTGAAAGAGGTACTCAAAAGAGGATAGCAAGTGTTCTTAACCAGAGATCTAGCTTGTGCCCAGTAGGCTGATGAAGAACTTTTTGAAGTTTATGGTAGTCCTAATTGTTATATGGAGTCCCTGTCTTTCTAGTAACAGCTAAAATCTAGGGAACAAAAGGGAATCTTGATGAAATGATTCCATCTCCTACTTCAACTGATGGGGATGTCAGTCTGTTTAATTTAATTTATTGATGATTTAATTCATAAAATTTATACATAACTATTCATATATTAACAAACGTTCATTTCATTATTCTTTTCAGTTAGTGTGCTCCAAGTTGATTAAAGGTAACTCATGTGTCATGTTTCCTAATAATGAAGGGATAAACTGAACTACCATTGACATAAGTGATCAGCTGCATTATAGAAAGAATAATTAATAATTTTACTCATACAAGAAGAGAAAAGAACTCCATTCAAGGCCACAAGACAGGAGTCCAAGTTCTACATGTGATGTGCAAGCGTGATGTGTCAACCTTTCTATGTTTCACTGGTTTTCTCCTTGGTGAAATAATGAAAATAATGCCTGACCTAAAACACCAAAAGGTTGCTTTGGGAATTAAGTCCATGTACCAGATATAGTATAAAGAGCTATAACTTCCAAAAGGCCATAAAATATACTTTTATTTTAAAATTTCTTTCCTGATATCATAATTGAAAAGTCTTGAAATGTTACTTCAAGTAAATAAAACATGCTCCTACTCTGTTATATGACTTGCATTAATTCCTATAAGTTATAGAACATTAAAGTTCATAAAAAGGAAAATAAAACGAATAAAATACACCTTTTTTTTTTTTTTTTTTTTTTAAATACATATATTTTATTATTCTTCATTACATTATTTCCCCCCTCCCACCCGTCCGTGATAAGGCAGAATTGATTTACAGAAAAGAATACAGAAAACACCAAAGCTCCTGGTAGTGGG
>CAUYRH010065882.1:0-18944 GCA_963574655.1 Perodicticus potto | reverse complement strand
ATCACTTCTAAGATTTTTGTAGTAGAATCCCTGGTATTTTCGAGATATACAATCATATCATCTGCAAAGAGTGAAAGTTTGACCTCTTTTGACCCTATGTGGATACCATTGATCGTGTTTTCATGCCTAATTGCAATGGCTAAGACTTCCATTACAATGTTAAAAAGTAGTGGAGACAGTGGGCAACCTTGCCTGGTTCCTGATCTGAGTGGAAATGATTTCAATTTAACACCATTCAATATGATATTGGCTGTGGGTTTGCTGTAGATGGCCTCTATCAGTTTAAGAAATGTCCCTTCTATACCTATTTTCTTAAGTGTTCTGATCATGAAAGGATACTGGATATTATCAAAAGCTTTTTCTGCATCAATTGAGAGAATCATATGGTCTTTGTTTTTTAATTTGTTTATGTGATGAATTATATTTAAAGATTTGTGTATATTGAACCAGTCTGGAGACCCTGGGATAAAACCCACTTGGTCATGGTGTATAATTTGTTTGATGTATTGCTGAATCCTATTTGCTAGGATCTTGTTGAATATTTTTGCATCAATATTCATTAGTGATGTTGGTCTACAATTTTCTTTTCTTGTTGGGTCTTTTCCTGGTTTGGGGATTAAGGTGATGTTGGCTTAATAGAATGTGTTGGGTAGTATTCCTTATTCTTCTATATTTTGAAAAAGATTAAGTAATATAGGTCCTAGTTCCTTTCTAAAGGTTTGGTAGAATTCTGATGGGAAGCCATCTGGTCCCAGACTTGGCTTTTTGGGGAGATTTTGTATAGTTGATGCTATTTCAGAACTTAACATAGGTCTGTTCAAAATTGCCACTTTTTTCTGGCTAAGTCTAGGAAGGTGGTGTGCTTCCAAGTACTGGTCTATTTCCTTCAGATTTTCATATTTCATGAAATATGAACGAGAATAGAATAGAATAGAATTTCATATAGTATTCATTAAGGATTTTTTTTAATTTCTGAGGAGTCTGTTGTTATTTCGTCTTTACCATTTCTGATTGATGAATTTAGAGATTTTACTCTTTTTTTTTTTAGAGACAGAGTCTCACTTTATCACCCTCAGTAGAGTGCATGGTGTCACACAGCTCACAGCAACTTCCAACTCCTGGGCTTAGGTGATTCTCTCGCCTCAGCTTCCTAAGGAGAGATTTTAGTCTTTTTTTCCTGGTTAGGTTAGCCAAAGGTTCATCTATTTTATTGACTTTTTCGAAAAACTAACTTTTTGATTTATTGATCTGTTGTATAATTCTTTTGTTTTCAATTTCATTTTTTTTTTTTTGAGACAGAGCCTCAAGCTGTCATCCTGAATAGAGTGCCGTGGCATCACAACTCACAGCAACCTCCAATTCCTGGGCTCAAGCGAGTCTCCTGCCTCCACCTCCCAAGTAGCTGGGACTACAGGCGCCTGCCACAAAGCCTGGCCATTTTTTGGTTGCAGCCCCATTTGTTGTTTGGCCGGCCCGGGCTGGATTCAAACCCGCCAACTCAGGTGTATGTGGCTAGCGCCTTAGCCCATTGAACCACAGGCGCCAAGCCTCAATTTCATTTTTTTTCTGCTCTAATTTTGGTTATTTCTTTTCTTCTGCTGGGTTTAGGATTGGAATGTTCTTCCTTTTCTAGTTGCTTCAGATGTCCCATTAAGTTGTTAACTTCCTCTCTTTCCGTTCTTTTAAGGAAGGCTTGCAGTGCTATAAATTTCCCTCTTAGGATTGCCTTTGTGGTATCCCAGAGGTTCTGATAATTCGTGTCTTCATTATTGTTTTGTTCCATGAATTTAGTAATTTCCTTCTTAATCCTGTCAATGACACAGCTATTATTCAGCATAAGTTTATTTAGTTGCCATGTTTTTGTATGAGTATGCAGATTCCTGTTGTTACTAAGTTCAACTTTTATTCCATGATGGTCCAAGAAGATGCAAGGAATAACTTCTATTCTTTTAAATTTGCTAAGGTTAGACTTGTGACCAAAGATGTGATCAATTTTGTAGTATGTTCCATGGGCTGATGAGAAGAATGTGTATTCACTTTTGTTAGGATGAAATGTTCTGTAGATGTCTGTTAAATCCAATTGTCAAATGCTTAAGTTTAAGTCTAAAATTTCTTCACTGAATTTCTTATTGGAGGATCTATCCAACACTGCCAAAGGAGTGTTAAAATCTCCAACTATTATGGTGATGGAGGAAATCAAGTAGCTCATGTCTCTTAGACTCTCTCTTATAAATTGAGGTGTATTCTGGTTGGGTGCATAAATGTTAATAATTGAAATCTCATCATGGTGAGTGTTACCCTTAACAAATACGAAGTGACTATCCTTATCTTTCCTTACTTTTGTTGGTTTAAAGCCTATTGTATCTGTGAATGAAATTGCAACACCTGCTTTTTTCTGATTTCCATTTGCCTGAAATATAGATGACCATCCCTTCACCCTGAATCTATATTCATCTTTTAAGATAAGAAGAGATTCTTGTATGCAGCAGATATCTTGCCTGAATTTTTGTATTTAGTCAGCCAACCTGTGTCTCTTTAGAGGGCAATTTAAGCCATTCATGTTAATTGTAAATATGGATAAGCCTGGTAGAAGTTTAGGCATTGAGTTTTTCCAAAAGTCCAGTGGACATTTTTAATCCTTTTGCCACTGTGGACACTGGAATTTGATCAAAGGTTTCTGAGTGAATTTACTTTTGTGGTTGAGGATTTCACTGATCATTATGGAGGATAGGTCTGAGAATGTCCTGGAGAGCTGGTTTAGTTATGGCAAATTTCTTCAACATGTGAATGTCATTTAAGTATTTAATTTCTCCATCATAAATGAAACTCAGTTTCATGGATACAGGATCCTGGGTTGAAAGTTATTTTGTTTTAGTAGATTAAAAGTTGATGACCACCCTCTTCTAGCTTGAAAAGTTTTAGCAGAGAGATCTGCAGTCATTCTAATATTCTTCCCCTTGTAGGTTATGGTTTTCTTCTGTCCGGCTGCTTGCATAATTTTCTCCCTTATTTTAACTTTGGTGAAGTTAATTATAATGTGCCTAGGAGATGTCTTATTCGGGTTGAGTCATGCTGGAGTTCTGAAACTGTCTGCTATCTGAATTTCAGAATCTCTTGGCATGTCTGGAAAGTTCTCCTTCACTATCTAATGAATAAGATTCTCTGTGCCTTTCAAAGCCATCTTGTCATTTTCAGGAATTCCTATAAGTTGAATATTAGTTTTCTTCAAATTATCCCAGAGCTCTGTGAGAGAATGATCTACTTTTGCTCTCCACTTTGCTTCCTCTTTGAGTGTTTGGGAGCATTCAAAAGCTTGTCTTCAATGTCAGCGATCCTTTCTTCTGCCTGCTCCGTTCTGCTACTGAGGGATTCTACTGTATTTCTCAGACCTTTGAAGGCTGCAAATTCTTGTCTCAATGTGTCAAAATCTTTGGTGATTTTGTCTTCGAATTCATTGAATTCTTGAGACAACTTTTAAAATGCTCCTTGAATTTCTAATTCCAACTTTACCACCATTCTATTAATCTTATTTGCAATCCAAATTCTGAATTTGATTTCTGACATCTCAGCCATCTGTTTATGAATGGGATCTTCAGTTGTGTCCACCATGTCGTTCCTTAGGGGAGTTGATTCTACTCTGGTTATTCATGTTACTGGAGTTTTTCCACTGATTCTGCCCCATGATTATCTTACACCATTTGGCTAGAAGAGCAGATAAGGTAAAGTTGGGTTGGAGGCTCCTAGAGTAGTGATTAACCAGCCCTTTGCCCAAGAGCTGGGACTGGTATCTGTACCTTTTCCCCTAGAGCTTTGCAAAGGACCCATACAGTGCTACAGCCTGAGAAACTGGGGATCTACTTGGTGTGCTGGAGCTAAGTACTCTGTCTTGTTTTCAGCTGGTCTCTATCCTACCCTAGTGAAGAAATACCAGCAATTAAGTCACTTCACCCCACACGTGCAACAAATGGAAAAGGAAAATCAAACATTCCCACGACCACACACCCAGAGTACCACTTTGGATAGTCCCTGGGTGACTGGCCCAGTTGAAGAAGTCCAAATCAATTGTCCCAGTCAGCACTGGTCTCAGGTGGGAGAGTTCAAAAGGTTTCCAGCAATTAGATAGCAGGGGTCAGCTGGCAGCTCAAGTATGACTTGCTCTGTTGCTCTATGAGGTCAGAAGGACCCACCCAGGAAATGAATTAGTCTGGGAGGGTTAATGCCTCCTTCCCCACCTTGCACCTCTGTCACACCCAGTCACTGGTAATCCTGCAGGGTTGTGACCCTGTTCCCTCCAATGAGCAGATGCTCCAGGGGTTTGCTCCTGCCTGAGTCACAGAGAGATCTGTGTCTCCTCGGCCAGGCTGCCACTCTCTGCCACTATCTGGCAGGGGGAGCTGAGGCCTGACAAGTTCGGGTGCTTAATGGAGGGTGGAGCAGTTCACTCAGTTCTAGCCCCATCCCTGATTGATATTGCTGACAGAACAGAACACTTTTGCAGAATTCGTTTCTGTTCTGGCTATATTCCCTTGCATATCAGATGCTGTTTGAGGTCACAGAAACTGCAACTCAGTCCCAGTCTGTGCTGCTGCCCAGAGCTGGTGTGTCTGTCTGGGCTGCAGACTGTGTTGGGATGGGTGCAGTTAGAGCTCACACTCAGCTGTCAGTTCCAGCCTCTGCCCACCTGCTTTTGTCTCAGCTATGATCCCCTGAGGGCCAGGTGCTTCTTAGGCTCACTAAAGCAGTCCTTTTGGGTCAGCCTTGCCTTGGGAGTATGCCATCTCTGCATGAGAACCTGCCACCCCTGCCCAGGCAGGTACTGCCTCAGACATACCCTTTACTCATGGGGCCTGAATTTTCATCCCAGATCTGTTCCGCCAGTGGCTGCCACCGGAGAAGATGCCTGGCTTCCTCTGGCTGCCCAGAGAGTCAGGGAGTGTCTCTCCAAAATGTCCCCAGGGGTGTGAGCCCTATTGTTCCCACCACAGCCTCTGCTGCTGTGTGCCATGGGCACTGCCTCTCCCTCTCCCATATGGTGCCCTCAGTTCACCATCTTCTCCTTACTCTCATGCTGCAGAATCAGTACAGACCAGCAACAGCCCATGCCCTGTCCACACCTCTCAGGAAAATGCCCAAGAATCTGGACTCCATGGGGGACAGGCCTCCAGACCTCAGGATGAGAGTGGAGGGGAGTGCTGTGAGTTCAGAATTGCAGGTAGATAATATATACAGTATTATACAGTTTTATGCCTGGTGGGAGAGTGCCATGGCACATTTGTAAGTCCTCTCTAGGGAAGGAGTTCCAGTTTTTAGAGGGTCTGTCCCATGGGATAAAATAACAGGGGATCTGAACTCAGCTGGCTTGTATAGAGTATACTGTGAGCTGTTCTCATGGGCGAGGGGACTCCCATCTGCTTGGTGATGGATTTTGTACCTATTGTTTGTTTCCTTGGGGTCGCAGCTTGCCTTAGTAGGATTGATGTGTGTTCTTCAACCTTCTCTCTTGGCTCAGCTCTAAACCATCAGCTTACTTGCTAAACTTCTGTCCTTTAACTCTCCTTCTGGATGGGAGCCTCTGTGAAAAGCTGGCTCTAGTCGGCCATCTTGTCTCCACCCACAAGACCTTAGTTTCAAAGTTAGAAAAATTGTCCAAGAAATCAGAGAACTTGGGGGTGCCTGTAGCTCAGTGGTTAGAGTGCTGGTCCCCTGTAGCAGGGGTGGCAGGTTCGAACCTGACCTGAGCCTGCTAAACTAAAACAAGAAGGAGGAGAAGGAGGAGAAGGAGAAGGAGAAGGAGAAGAAGAAATCAGAGCATTATATTTCAATGAGTAGATTTTGACCAGAGCAGCTGTTATAGCAGCAGTTGGGCTATACAGCCTGAATTGGACTGTACTGAAAAGTCACACAGAGCCTGCCCCACCCAAATCAAAAAGGAATCATTACAATTTAACAAATGCCATTTTGTATCTCTGCCAGATACAAGAACTAACTTTGTGGTTTTCAATCCCTGCCAGGGGCACAATGCAGTACAGTGTACCCTCAGTGATTCTGCCAGATTTATATCCATGTAAAAAGTTTACAATTATTATGTTTTTTATAGTAAGTGTACCCACTACTCCAGTGAAGACTGTCAGACATGGAGTTTAGTGATTGTGTGACATTCTGTACCTCAGGGTACAACTGGCTGTGAGGGCAAAGGTGGCTCACAAAAACAGGCAGGCAGACAGACAGAAACCCTGTCACTTGTTCCATGCCTCCTGATCACATGGAGCAGTGCTGACAGGAGGTGACACTTAGGGAGAGCAAATACACCAAGTAATAACTGGGCACAATCTAATCCCTTTAAGTGTCACTGAAAATTCTTATATTTGGCATTGTGGATTCAGTGAATCATGGGGTATGTAAGTATCTGTTGCTTTCCTATAATAGATACTTTCCAAGGCTTTGGTGCCAACCCCCATCAGCATTGTAGGATAGTTCCAGTTGCTCCACATCTTCGCCAGCCCTTGGTTTTATCAGTCTTTTCAATGGCATCTTGAATCTTGAATGGAGCACCAATAGAGAACACAGTCAGAGTTGTTTCATCCCTGTGGGGGCCCTGCGGGAAAGCTAAGCAGTGCTCCATGTGCCATGCTGAGAGAACTGTCTGTGTGCTCAGTTCTTCTGAGCTCCCTAATACCCTTTCCATAAATTCTATGTTGGCTTAAGCTAACTGGAGTCAGTTTGTGCTGCCTGTCACCAAAGAACCCGGTTACTGTGTTAGTGAGTGCAAGCTGCTTGGCACTTTAGACCAGGTTCCTGGCCTCCCTGACTAGATGGCTCAACAGAGCTTGAGCCACATGCAGAAAGGCTTCCTGTCTCCATGCTCACCAGATGGCCATACTCCTCTCTCTTTTCATGACTCCAGTTTCTCTGCCCAGAATCCTCTCCTAACTCTCTCTCCACTTGGAAACATATCATAAGGCTAAACTTAACTTAAATCACCTTTTCTGAAAAATCCTCTCTGACCACCTTATACAGTTGCTCCCTAATCTGCTGAAGAGCATTCTAGTCACATGTGAATTATGAATCTAAATTCTATTACCATAAAATTCATAGGTTTAAACAAAACTCAAAGATGTAATTAAAAAATTGTCCTAAAGCCAATAAAACTTGAATATGTCAATCAGAAAATAATAAAAATAAAATTCATAGGGCGGCGCCTATGGCTCAAGGAGTAGGGTGCTGGCCCCATATACCACGGATGGTGGGTTCAAGCCCAGCCCTGGCCAAACTTCAAAAAATAAATAAATAAATAAAATAAAATTCATAGGTTGAAGCCCCCTAGTACCTTAGAATGTGACTTTATTTGGAGATAAGACCTTCAAAGAGATGATTAAGGTTAAGTGAGGCCATATGTGGGGGTCCTAATCCAATATGACTGGTGTCCTTATAAGGAGAGGCAATTGGGACACAAAAAGAGACACCAGGGTTGTCTACATGCACAGAGAAAAGGCCATATGAAGGGAACACAGCGAGAAGGTGGTCATCCACAAACCAAGGACAGAAGCCCCTGCAGAAACCAACACTGTCAACACATTAACTTTGGAGTTTTAGCCCCTGGAGCAGAGAGAGGATAAATTTCTATTGTTTATGCCACTCAGCCTGTGGTATTTTGTTATGGCAGCCCCAGCAAACTAATGCACACCCCCACGGGGGTACTTATCAGTGCCACCTGTAATCACTTGTCTACCTGACTAATCCCTGTCTCCAAGTAAGAGGCCAGTTAACCTGAGCCCTACTAGCTCAAACCAGTTAGCATTGGACAAATAATGGCATGGTAACACAAAGGGAAAAGGCAAGAAGGACTGGACAACTTCCTTTTCTTACCCTCTTCCAAGCCTCCCCCAGGAATATCTGGCTCAGTCCACAAAAGCTATGGGGTAAAGATCAGCAGAGGGTGGTTCTGCAAAGACTTCAACAACTTCTTGATGTTCTTCACCTTTGCACTGCCACTGCCTTTCAGCCATGTGGACCCAGAACCTGGGTAAGATCCATCATTGGCTTCAGCCCCTGACTTGAGTGCCTGTAAAACATCTTTAACTGAGCTCAGTTGATTGCAGCATGAGGGCTGTTCCTGGAGAGCTTTAGGCTAGTGGCTTTCACACTTTAGCAGGCATCAAAATCACCTGGCAGGCTTATTAAAGCACAGATGAAGCTCCACCCTCATAGTTTCCCCATTCAGTCGGTCTGGGGTGGGGCCTGAGACTTTACATTTCTAACAAGTTGCCAAGTGATGCTGATGCTGCCAGTCCAGATACCAATCCAGGCAAAGGGAGGGAAGCATTCCAGAGAAGGCAACAGAAGTGATTGAAAAAATGTTGAAGGAGATCCAGGTAAAGTAAAGGGTGATAAGAATGTTTGGCCGAAGAGTGCTCAGCATGTGCTGGGCAGAGCCTCAGAAAGATTACATCAAGCCACAGTAAGGGATGAAAATGGGTGCAAATGAGCTCCTAAGAACATCTTAGGGAGCCCAGGTTCAGTGGGACAAGGGTTGGCCACCAAAAGGCAGTGGAGAGGATCTCAGCTCAGATCTGAAAGCATTTTGGGGGTTCTACAGTTTATAAGGAGGACAGTGAACTAGGCTACATTGAGGAATGAGCCCTGGCTTGGTCATTACCAGCTGTGTGCCACAGCCATTTAACCTCAGCTGCTTTGTCTTCAGCAACCCCTGAGGATTGCTGCAAGGATCAAGTGAGGTTTGAACACAGGAGCACTTTGTAACTGGTGTGATTCCACAGAAGCACAAACTAGCTAGGTATGCACAGGATGAGGAAGTGAGCAGCCATCTCCTTGCCTGCTTAGCAGGCATGCTCTGGCACAGCAACTTCTTGTGCTTATACGTCCCAATCCGAACAGCGCTTGCCTGAATCCCTCCCCTCTCTTGTTACCCATCTTAGCCTGGGCTTCATCATCTCCCTCCCAGACCACTCAATAACTTCCTGTCTCTTGCCTCTCATGGTAATTCCTTACAGAACAGCAAGAGGAATTGTTTAAAAAATCTAATTAGGTTATATCACTTACAAATTTAATACCTTCTGATAGTTTGTTCCTATTGTCTTGAAATCAAATTTAAGTTTTCTCCGTAAACTACAGGACTGAAAGATCAGGCCCAGGGCCATCTCTCCTACCTGAGCTCACACAACAGAAGACTCCAGCATCCATAAGTTCCTGGAATGCAACAAAGTCCTTCCTGCCTTGGGACCTCTGTTTTTCCTCTGCCCTCTGCCAGAAGGGCTATTTTTCCTTCACTCACTGTCCGGCTTATGCCTGTGTATCCTTCAGATCTCAGCTGAGGCTTCCAATGGCCTCATAATTTCAATTAGATCATCCTGTTATTTTTTTTTCATAACATCCTGTTCATTTACTTACAACTTATAATTACATATTTTTGTTTGTTATTTTGTTGTCTGTCTCATCACAGGCTCTGAAAGTTAGGATCATGTCTGTTTTATTACTTCTGGTAACATTCAGAGTGTTTTGGATATAAGTGACAGAAATCAGTTCAGGTAATCTAAGGAAAAAGGAGTTTTCTGGAAGGACATCTGGAATTTAAAGTCAGGCCAGAGAAGAGTGCTTGGAAATAAGCAGGAACAAGACAGCTCTAAAAGCTAGGAAGCTAAAATGACAAAAAATGTTCTTATTAAAAACAGTCTGATTAGGGCTGGGCGCAGTGGCTTATGCCTATAATCCTAGCATTTTGGGAGGCCAAGGCAGGTGGATTGCCTGAGTTCACTGGTTTGAGACCAGTCTGTGCTAGAGCAAGACCCTGTCTCTAAAAAAAATAGCTGGCATTGTGGTGGGCACTTGTAGTTCCAGCTACTTCGGAGCCTGAGGCAGGAGGATCGCTTGAGCCCAAGGGTTTTAGAAAAATATGGAACGCTTCATGAATTTGCGTGTCATCCTTGCGCAGGGGCCATGCTAAGAGCCCAAGGGTTTGAGGTTGCTGTGATCTATGACACCATGGTACTCTATTGAAGGCAACAAAGTAAGACTCTGTCTAAAAAAGAAAAGTCTGTTATTTAAAAAAAAAAAAAGAAAGAAAGAAAAGTCTGTTTGTGTGTGAGAATCCCTAAATACCAAATTTCTTTCAGTCTCTTTATTAATCTGCTTTAATTTAAAACAGAGTAAGAATATTTAATTGATCTGGCTTGGATCATGGTGAGCACTTTTGGTTTGGGGAAGAAGAGAAACTTCATTAGACTGGATCCAAAAGGAAAGGAGTAATTCCCTACTCTCAAAAAAAAAAAAAGTTAATTGGTTTGCTCTTCAAAGAGAGGAATACATACTGAGTAGCCTCAAACAAGATGCCACAAGAGAACGGGGCAGCTGCATAGGCTATGTCTCCCCAGTTGCCAGTGCTTAGCTAGTATAGAGATGTGTGACCCAAAATCTAGTCCTTGACTTTGCAGTTCCAGAACTCAATGTGATCAGGAGTGCATGCCTAGCCCCATCCCAGTCTTTGAAATTGTCTCTCATCTACAGAACTTGCTGAAGAAATGAGTTTAGGTTGGCATGTTTTTATTTCAAGACCTTATCTCCTTGACCTCAGATGATTGGACCACAGTGAATACCTGACCTAGGTGGAAATTGGTCCATTCACTGGGCTGGCCCACTGAGATTCTCTCCTGTGACTCTAGAGTTGGGATGCTAGAGAGTAAAATCTAAATTCATGAGGGAATCACAGATCTTATGGATACTCCAAAATGAGTTATATCTCCTGAAATTTGTCCCAAACTCCTGAGAAGACTGGAAAATGAAGGTATTAAAGCACAGTTAATATTTAAGGACCAGAGATTAGTAATGCAGTGCTAGAGATCTATAAAAAATAAAATAAAATTTATAAGATATTCACTAGATGATGTCCTATTTCTGTTCATCTTTTTTACTCCAATAACCTGCCAAAAGAAGACTGTGGTGTCTTCAGCTGCTGCCCAGAGACGATTAGAGACATGTGGAGCAGAGCCTGGAGAGGCACCAGCTGAACCCAGCCTCATTAGCCAAACTACAGTTGACTTGTAGACCCGTGAGCATGAAAATACATATCTTTGTTCTAAAGTTAAATGAGATCATATGAGTTGGCCCTAATTGATATTCTGAGGTTGTTTGTCATGCAACATCATTATGGCAATAGCTGACTCAATGGGAAAGGTCCTGTTGGCCAATGCACTGCTCCATTAGTCACTTGGGACCTCAATCTCCTTCATCTCATGGTTCCATCCCAGAATATTGTCCTCATCTGTATGTTTGGAGCCTGGTCACAGATCTGTTTGGGTTCCAACCTTTGGGCGAGGAAAAATGAATGGAGAAGAACACAGGAAATATTTAAAGGCCAGAATGCAGAATTCTGGCAAGAATGGAGTCATATGACCATACCTAGATGCACGGGAGGCTGAGAATGTAATCTGTAGATAAGCAGCCACTTATCAACAACTGTGGAGGAAAGGGAAACAGTTTTAGGTGAACAATTAGCAATCTTCACTTACTGATGGCAAAAAGTGATTTAAATATCTGTAGAGATTTTCATGGATATAAGTCAGGTGTTGCCTTACTATCCATCTCTTCTTTTGTCTTCTAGACCTAGTGCCTTCTGGTTTTTCAGACATCATAGAAGTTTGATAAGTCCAGGCCCCAAAGGCCCCAAAGTGAAGCTGGGAACATTTGGGTCTTCAGAAAAGAATCCTCACAATCCAGGTCAGCCTTTCCAGTAGAATAGAGTTTTGGCCAGCTTCCTCCCAATTTTCCTAAAAGAAATCATACTTTCTCACAGAAAACAATCATTTTTTCCCCAAGACAACAAAATGTAGATTCAAATGAGAAATGTTTTCTTCCTTCAGCTTCTTAAGGCTTTCTCACCTTTTGTCTTTAGCCTACTGCTGCAACAAGTGCTGTCAGATTAGCCAAAACCAGCTCTATCTGAGCACTGGAGAGGAGTGGAACCAAAGAGACTAGAGTGAGTATGATGTCATTCTCCCTCATCGGGATTATTTCCTTGTTGTAGATTCCAATAAAGTGAAATTACTGAGTTGAAAGATATGATTATTGTTAATGACTTTGATACACATGGTCAAATTGCTTTCCAAAAAAGTTGTGCCTTGGACTATTTTCATGTATCAGTCCCTCAGCAATGTCTGTGTATAAAGGTAGTAGCTAGATGTCATTCTCAAATCATACCACCATACTCCACCTTCAGAACTGAACCCCTCCCTTAACATTTAGAACTCTTTGTCCTGCTCCCTCACTTGACAGACTGGGAGTATTTGAAAATTAAGTTTACAATAAATCCTTATTCATATGTGACATTCCCACTCCAGAATTACACCAGCCCCATTACCCATCCAATATATGTATGGTACCTACACTCTTGACATGAATGTGCCTCATTAACAGGCAACATTTTGTTAGTGAAGGAAATAAAGGAAAGGGTATCTTTCCTCAAGAAGAAGTGTCTCTGGGAATCTCAGGTTTCTTCCTATAGATAATGTTTTTAATGTTCCCATCATTAAAGTATTTTCATTGTTGCTAATCTCTTCATAGGGAAACAGATGTGACAATCAAAAAAAAATAGTGATTTCCCCATTAAGTAACCTTCAGTTTAGCTTGTATAATTAGCCTGATTTTGACTATAAGTAACAGAAAATCCAACTGAAAATATAATTTATGATCTCATAAAACAAGAAGACCAGAATCAGAGCAGCCATGATATTAGTAATTATAATAGTCCAGCAGTGTTTTCAAGAACACTTACTTTTTCATCTTGCTCTGCCATTCTCAACATGTCTCTGTGCTAGTCTTTCTCGTGGTCACAAGACAGCTGTGACCATGTACTACTGCTGTGGCCTCAGAAAGTCAGTTTCATACATGTTACATTTAAAATGTCTTTTAGATATCCAAGAGGAGAAGTTGCTAAGACCTGTGTCCATATATCTAGTTTGAGAAAGAGACAGTTTGGGGTTTGGTCTGTACATGTAAATTCATGAACCCTTGGCATATAGGTGGTATTTAAACTTGTGAGACTGGATGAGATCACAAAGAGAGTGAATGTAGAGAGAGGAAAGGACCAAGAATGGATCCCTAAGGCACTCCATGACAAAAGGTTGGCAAAAAGTGGCAGGACCAGCAATGGAGCCTGAAAAAGAGCAAATAGAGATGGGAAGAAACCAGGAGAGTAGGATGATCTGGAGTCCAAGGGTAGAAATGGTATTCAGACAGGTGGAATTTTTGAGTATACCAATGCTGCCATGGATCAAGAGAGAGGACTGAGAATCAAGTGTTGGAGTTGGCAACATGGAGGTCATCATTTTCCTTGAAAAGCATATTTTTATCTTGGTGGTGAGGCACAATTCTAATCACAGTGTTCGTAAGAGAGAAGATGAAGGAAAGAAGGGAAAAATTAGATACTGTGAGTTTAGAAAGGTCTTTCAAAATTTGCTGCAAAAAGACGCCAAGAAAATAAAGTCAAAAGAAGATCTCATTTTTAAAAATAGGAGAATAGGAAGCAAAAAGAGTTCAGATCACTTCTTATTTTATTCCACAGGACAGAGCCACTAAAAATTGGATCTCCTTCCCCAAAGAGGACCCACTTGTGTGCCTCAGCATTCTCCTTCCAGGCATAAAACTGAATATATACTCTACCCACAATTCTGAACTCTCAACACTCCCCTCCACTCCCACTCCAAGGTCTAGAAGTCTGTTCCCTGTGGAGTCCAGTGGGCAACTTCTCAAGAGGTAGGGCAAGGTGTGGGCTGCTACAAGTCTGTGCTGAATCAGAGGCACAGGTATAAAGTGTGGACTGTGGAGCAAGGGAGCCAAATGGGAAAGGAAGAAACAGTGCCCCATGGTAGAGTGCAGTGGTGGCACCAGAGAGAACAATAGGGCTCACACTGCCAGTGATATTTTGGAAAAACACTTCCCATCTCTCTTAGCAACCATAGGGATCCAGGCCCCTACTCCAGGAGCAGCCACAAGTGGAGCAGATCTGGGATGGAAATGCAGGACCTGTGAGCAAAGGGTATGCCTGAGGCAGTACCTGCCCAGGTGGGTTGACGGGGGATTGAGACTAGAATACATGTGAAGAGGCAGCATACTCCCAGGGTAGAAATGAGTCTGAATCCCTGCTTTTGTGGGCCCAAGAGGCACCTGGCCCCCAGTGGAGCATAGCTGGGACAAGAGCAGCAATGGCATCAACCCAGGGCAGGGCAGGAACTGAGAGCCCTTTATGAACTCTGGTTGTGCCCACTCCAACATAGAGTGCAGCGGAGACAGAAACACCAGCTCCATGAGAATAGGTGCAGTGATGGCAGCACAGGGCAAGGCTGAGTTGCAGCTTCTGTGAACTCAAAATGTGCCTGGCCCACGTTGGAACACAGCCGGGACAGAAACACAAATCCTACGAGAAGATAAGTGGCAGCAGCATCAGTCTGGGGTGGAGCTAGGACTGAATGACACTCCCCAGCTTCCATTGAGCACCTGAGGTAGTCAGGTTTCAGCTCCCCCTGCCAGCTGGTGGCAGAGTGTGGTGGCCTGGCTGAGGAAACATTGATCTCCCTGTGTCTCTGGCAGATGCAAACCCCTGGCGCATTTGCTCATTGGAGGGAGTTGGGCCACACCCCTGTGGGGTTACCAGTGATTGCATGTGATGGAGGTGCAAGGTGGGGAAGGAGGCATCAACCTCCCCAGACTAATTCATTTGCTGGGTGGGCCTTTCTGACTCCACAGAGCACCAGAGCAAGCCACACTTGAGCTGCCAGCAGACCTCTGCTATTGAGTTGCTGGAGACCTTTAGAACTCTCCCACTTGAGAGCTGGCACTGACTGGGACAATTGGTTTGGAACTCTTGACCTGGGCCAATCAACTGAGGACCCTCCAAGGTGGTACCTTGGTTGTGTTGTAGTGGGAAGGTTTGATTTTTCTCTTCCAGTTGCTGCCTGTGGGGGGCTCAGGTGTCTTAATTGCTTGTATTTCCCCGCAGCTGAAACTTCAACCCAGAGTAATGAATTCACTAGGACTGGGCAGAGACCAGCTGAATACAAGACAGAGCCACATAGCCCCACCACACCAAGCAGGTCCCCAGAGTCTCAGAACTGTAGAACTGTACAGGTGCTTTGCAAAGCTGTATGGGAAAAGCTGCAGTCACCAGTCTCAGCTCTGTGGCAAAGGGCTGGTGAATCACAACTCCAGGCACCCCTAATCCAATTTCACCTTACCTGCTAATCTAGCAAAAAGATAAAAAATAATCATGAGTGGAATCAGTGGAAAAACTCTGGCAACATGAATAATCAGAGTAGATCAGCTCCCCCAACAAATGACAAAGTGGACACCACAGAAGGTTCCATTCATAAACAAATGGCTGAGATATCAGAAATCGAGTTTAGAATTTGGATTGCAAATAAGAGTAACAGAATGGAAGTAAAAATGGAATTAGAAATTCTAGGAATAATTCAAAAGTTATTTCAAGAATTCAATGAATTTAAAGACAAAATCACCAAATATTTTGACACATTGAGAAAAGAATTTGCAGCCCTCCAAGAGATGAGAAATACAGTAGAATCCCTCAGTAACAGAATGGAGCAGGCAGAAGAAAGGATTTCTGACATTAAAGACAAAGCTCTTGAATGCTCCCAAACACTCAAAGAGGAATAAAAGTGGAGAGCAGAAATGGATAATTTTCCAGAGAGCTGTGGGACAACTACAAAAAAGCAAACATTCTCCTTATAGAAATTCCTAAGGTGACGAGGTTGTTCCAGAAGGCTCAGATGTTCTACTCCAAGAAACAATCGAGGAGAACTGCCCAAGTATCACAACAGATACTGAAATTCAGATAACAGACAGTTTCAGAACACTAGCATTACTCAATCCAAATAAAGCATCTCCCAGACATATTATAATTAACTTCACCAAAGTTAATATGAAGGGGAAATTTCTGCAAGCAGCCAGACATAAGAAAACCATAACCTATAAGGGGAAGAATATTAGAATGACTGCAGGTCTCTTTGCTGAAACTTTTCAAGCCAGCATCCATCCAAGAGGGTGGTCATCAACCTTCAAACTCCTAAAACAAAACAACTTTCAACCCAGGATCCTGTATCCAGCTAAACTGAGTTTCATTTATGATGGAGAAATTAAATACTTTGATGACATTCACATGTTTAAGAAATTTGCCATAACTAAACCAGCTCTCCAGCATAGTCTCAGACCCATTCTCCACAATGGTAATCACAATGATCTACCACCAAAGTAAAGTCACTCAGAAACTTTTAATCAAATCCCACAGTGGTGAAAGGATTAAAAATATCCACTGGACTGTCAAAAAACTCAACACCCCAAATACTACCAGGCTTATCAATACTCTCAATTAATGTGAATGGCTTAACTTGTCCTCTAAAGAGGCACAGGTTGGCTGACTGGATACAAAAACTCAGGTCAGATATCTGCTGCATACAAGAATCTCATTTTACCTTAAAAGATAAATATAGACTCAGGATGAAGGGATGGACATCTATAATTCAGGCAAATGGAAATCAGAAAAAAGCCAGTGTTGCAATTTTATTCACAGATACAATAGGCTTTAAACCAACAGAAGTAAGGAAAGATAAGGATGGTCACTTCATATTTGTTAAGGGAAACACTCAAAATGATGAGATTTCAATTATTAACATTTATGCATCCAACCAAAATGCTTCCCAATTTATGAGAGACCCTAACAGACATGAGCAACTTGATATCCTCCAGCACCATAATAGTCAGAGATTTTAACACCCCTTTGGCAGTGTTAGATCCTCCAATAAGAAATTAAGCAAAGAAATTTTAGACTTAAACTTAACCATTCAAAAATTGGATTTAACAGACATCTACAGAACATTTCATCCTAACAAAATTAAGTACACATTCTTCTCATCACCCCATGGAACATACTCCAAAACTGATCACATCTTAGGTCAGTACTCTAACCTCAGCAAATTTAAAAGAATAAAAATTATTCCTTGTATCTTCTCTTACCATCATGGAATAAAAGTTGAACTCAGTAACAACAGGAATCTTCGTACTCATACAAAAACATGACAACTAAATAAACTTATGCTGAATGATAGCTGGGTCATAGATGAGATTAAGAAGGAAATTACCAAATTTTTGGAACAAAATGGTAATGAAGACACAAACTACCAGAATCTCTGGGATGCTGCAAAGGCAGTCCTCAGAGAGAAATTTATAGTGTTGCAAGCCTTTCTCAAGAGAATGGAAAGAGCGGAAGTCAACAACTTAATGGGACATCTCAAGCAACTGGAAAAGGAAGAACATTTCAACGCCAAACCCAGCAGAAGAAAAGAAATAACCAAAATTAGAGCAGAATTAAATGAAATTGAAAGCAAAAGAATTATACACAGATCAATGAATCAAAAAGTTGGTCTTTTAAAAAAGTTCAATGCAATAAATAAACCTCTGGCTAACCTAACCAGAAATAAAAGAATAAAATCTCTAATTTCATCCATCAGAAATGGTAAAGATGAAATAACAACAGACTCCTCAAAAATTCAAAAAATCCTTAATGAATATTACAAAAAACTCTATTCTCAGAAATAAGAAAATCTAAAGGAAATAATAGTCCAATACTTGGAAGCACACCACCTTCCTAGACTTAGCTAGAAAGAAGTGGAAATGTTGACACTCCTACGTCAAGTTCTGAAATAGCATCAACTATACAAAATCTCCCCCACAAAGCAAAGTCTGGGTCCAGATAACTTCACATCTGAATTCTACCAACCCTTTAAAGAGGAACTAGTACCTATATTATTTAACCTTTTCCAAAATATAGAAAAAGAACGAATACTTCCCAACATGTTCTATGTAGCAAACATCACCTTGACTCCCAAACCAGGAAAAGATCCAAGAAGAAAAGAAAATTATAGACCAATATCACTAATGATTATTGATGCAAAAATATTCAGCAAGATCCTAGGAAACAGAATCCAGCAACACATCAAACAAATTATACACCATGACCAAGTGGGTATTATCCCAGGATTTCAAGACTGGTTCAATATACATAAATCTATAAATATAATACATGATACAAACAAACTAAAAAACAAAGACCATATGATTCAATTGATGCAGAGAAAGCTTTTGATAATATCCAGCATCCTTTCATGATCAGAACACTTAAGAAAGTAGGTATAGAAGGGACCTTTCTTAAACTGATAGAGGCCATCTACAGTAAACCCACAGTCAATATTATATTGAATGGAGTAAAATTGATTTCCACTTAGATCAGGAACCAGGCAAGGTTGCCCACTGTCACCACTGATTTTTAACATTGTAATGGAAGTCTTAGCCATTGCAATCAAGCAACAGAAGGCAATCAAGGGTATCCACATAGGGTCAGAGGCTATCAAACTTTCACTCTTTACAGATGATATGATTGTATACCTGGAAAACCCCGGGGACTCAAGTACAAAACTCTTAGAAGTGATCAAGGAATATAGCAGCATCTCAGGATACAAAATGAATACTCATAAATCAGTAACATTTATATATACCAATAATAGTTATGATGAAAAAACAGTCAAGGACTCTATTCCCTTTAGAATGAAGATGAAATACCTGGGAGTGTGCATAACGAAGGATGTGAAAGATCTTTATAAAGAGAACTATGAAATTCTAAGAGAAGAAATAGCTGAAGATGTTAACAAATGGAAAAATATACCATGCTCATGGCTGGGAAGAATCAACATTGTTAAAGTATCCATACTACCCAAAGCAATCTACAGATTTAATGCAATCCCTATTAAACACCTCTATTATACTTTAAACATCTGAAAAAATTAGTACTTCATTTTATATGGAAACAGAAAAAAACCTTGAATAGCCAAGACATTACTTAGAAATAAAAACAAATCAGGAGAAATCAC